>VZTN01030670.1:24377-47274 GCA_013400515.1 Erpornis zantholeuca
TAGGTTACATTTTAAAAAAATATAAAGAATTGGAATTTCATATTTAATTTATTTTTAATACAAAAAATTGTAACATTCTGATTTTCAAAAATCATTTAATTGTAATGTGAGTTTTTAAGCACTGTGTCATTAGCACTCACTTCATGAAATGCTTATTTTTTCCATTTTCTGTAGAAAAAAAAACTTTGGCTGAACATTCAAGGCCAATTTTTCAGAAATCAAATGTAGCAATCTCATCTTCTAATTGCATCTTCAGTCTGTAACTACACTTGTTTTTGCCTGTATGAACTGTGTGTACTGGCAGGCAAATTTGAATCTACAACCACATTTAAATAATGCTTGTGAGTAAAAAACCTGGAAAATCTGACCTATTGTAAGTACATACTATATATCCAATCTAACCTATTGTAAATATCTACTCTATACTATTGTAACTATATTCTATGTAGCTATGTAGTCTAACCTATATGTAACACTCATAATCTGAATACGGTGATTCTGAGATGAATCACTATGTGTGTTTTTAAAGTTCCCAAGGCAGATGAAACTGAGTTTCATGCATCTCGTGTCCCGTGGTCAGCAAGGGCTCACACTTGGTGTCACCCCAGTCCTGACCTCCCAATAGACACCAGCAGTTCCCTGACACAAGCTTCAGGAAAAATACATTGAGTACAAGTGATTCCACATTTCCAAACTGAGGCTTGCTGTAAGCAGAGAGATGTGCTTTTGATCAGGGATCAGTTTGATACATCTCAGTATGGCAAATAGATGGGGTGCAGGAAAAGGGCAGGCATTGATGAAGAGGGAGGGACAGAGGGAGGGAAAGGAACTGAGACTTTGTAGAACTCAGTCTGCAGACAAAACTGGTGGAACAAGAAGCAAGATTACTTTTCCCCAGCTCCAGTACCTCCTTTTTGATAGAGACAGCTATAAATCAGCTGATAAATTGGCTCAGAAATGCTAACAATAACTCAAGGTTTTATAGTCCTGATTATTTTTTTGTTGGCAGTTGAGTTTTTCAGGTTGCGAAAAGCTTGCAAGCAATTCCCTCCTGGACCAACTCCTCTCCCATTGCTTGGAAACTTGGTGCACTTGAACTTCCAGTTTCATCGGGATCTTCTGATGGAGGTATTTCTTTTAAGATGCTCTTAATTGGTTAATTTTAGCCATGACTTTAAAAAGTGTGATTAACTGAAGGTTTTAAGTCTGTGAAAGTTACAGACAAGGTACAGACATATAAAGATCAGTTTGATTCCTACATTTGAGTCACCTTCTTATGAGGAATATGTCACCTTCATGAGAAACTTAATGCCCTTAGGAATCAAGTAAACCTGGGGACAGGGTTTATTACTTGTTAGTAAAGTCAGAGAATAGCAAAAATCTAAAAGATGTTTCTGCACTGCTAAGTGTGATGCTGTATCCATTATAGTGATAGCTGTATCTGCTATCCCTCTGTGATACTTTTTAAAATTCTCACCAGCATTGCCCTATTTGATCACAAAGTGGGTAATACAGTGCATGTATGCTTGTAGTACAGGAAGGACATTCACTCCCCATCTTCCTACAGCTCCTGAAAACTGCTGGCCACTTGTTTTTAGTGACAGTTGCAGTAATTCCTCTAAGGGTTTGCAGGTGGCCTCTAGTTCAGGTGGATGCCTGAGAGCACACATAGGCCAATGAGTGCAGAGCAGATTCAGGCTGTGACGATCTAGCAGGGAGGGGAAAGTCAGCATCTGGTGTGATCCACTAGATGTAATTTTTGTGGCACCTTAGACACTGTCTACCACCTCTTTTGTATCATTGTGTGTGTGCTGGAGCAGAGTCCATGCTTGCACAAAGCTTTTTTCACGTATGATTGGAGTTCCTCTGCCATACACCCATCCCTGCTTGGATACCTCTGCTGTGTCCAATGCTAAGTGCTCTCCTCAGTACTGTGAGGAAGCCCTGGACTCAAATGCAACTCACTGGCACTTAATGGCTGTTGACTAATTTCTGTGTCCGTGTCCTCTCCTGGTGCACATAGATGGTGCAGTTTTTATCAGCTTATTTTGTTTTGCAAAGGAAAGACTCACTGGAGGCACAGAGCCCCGGAGGGGTGCAGAGTGTGGTTGTTCAATTAACAAGGTACAAATAAATGTTGGGGTTGGATATGATGCAACATAAAAGCACAAAGTTTCCTCTCCTTTGCTGTGCAGTTACTGCAGAATGTGCTTTGAAAAGAAAATCACTTCCCCCTGGGATAAATAAAATTGGCTGCTGAAAGCCTTGTTCTCAGCTTCTTCCTGCTTCTAGCTACAATTATATACATGGGGATGATGGTTCCAGCACAAAACTGTCCACTGGGCTTGTGAATCTGGGTGCAGTATCTGTTTGAGATGTATATATGGGGATTCACCTGTTCTTTTTCTGGCACCTCTTCCACTTACAGCTGGCAAAAACTCATGGTAACATGTACACTCTGTGGTTCGGGTGGGTCCCAGTGGTTATACTGAATGGATTTCAAGCAGTGAAGGATGGCATGACCACACACCCTGAAGATGTTTCTGGGAGGATGGTGTCACCTTTCNTTGAAAACTACTCGGCCTTGTTAGGCTCTGCCCTCCCATTCTGCATGATCTTCCATCAGATACTGTTCAAGTCCTCCACTGGCTCTTGAGAATATCTTACTGTTTGCCACAGTGCCTTTTGTTCTGAGCTTTCCCCAGCCTGGGAAACACTGCAGGTTGTTTCCAGGTGACTTTTTTGCTGTATTCAAGATGTATGTATGTACGTGATCCAGCTCAGAACCCAGCAATCTCGCCCTCATCACAGACTAATCCATTTTGGTACACGATTTTGCTGTACATCACATGAATACAATGCTCGTTTGGCAACTGTATGCATTATGGTTGCCAAACACTTTCTATCCTGAGAAAGAGACCTATAAAACCCTCTTCAGTATTCACATTGCCATACTTGCAGACACTCCCAAACGTTTTGTGAATACCCTTTGATTGTGAGAGTGCCTCCAACACAGGAAAACCCACTTCTTCTTAGAGTATTCCAGTGGTTTGCAGTCTTTTTTTCCCTGCCCCTGCATTTGCTAGACCAAAGCAGACACAGATTGTTTAAAGCTGGGTGAAACCTCACCTTCACAGCAGCAGTTCAGGGCTCTTCAGGTGACCAGGAGTGCTATCTAACAATTAGTGGAGTGTTGCCTCTTCTAGGGTAGAAACAGAGCCCAAATGTCACTTATCTTTCACCTTCATCACCTCAACCTAGAACCATCACATTAATTGATCTATATCTCCACAAATGTACCCTGCCCTGTACTCTACTCTGTGGAAATTCATCCAGTTATTCCTGTCTTGAGCATCATCACTCAGTATGGCGAAAGCAGATCTCCTAAAAAGGCATCTTAAGGTGTTTCAGGTTTTTTTAAGACATGAAGAAATAGAGCAGTCAGAAAATCCTTAGATTGCTCTATTCAATGATTAACTACATTCAATATTAAGAATATGTGGTCTAGTTATATTTTGGATATGTTTGGTTATGATTTTTGGTTACCAATAATTTCACCTCAAGAAACTTGTATCACAGTGTATTCCCTGATTTACTCCATGTATTTTATAATATATATTTAAATGAATTGTTCATGTCTATGGCAAATATTAACACGCCAAGAAACACCCTCAGGTATTATACTGGCAAGTGGTCGCTCCTGGAAGAATCAGAGACGCTTTGGAATAATGACTCTACGTAATTTGGGAATGGGGAAAAAAGGCCTGGAGCATCGAGTGCAAGAGGAGGCCTCTCACCTAGTGGAGTTTTTTGCGAACCTAAAAGGTATCTTATCTGCTAAGAAATCAGGCACTTTTCAGTCTGGATATGGATCGATATCTTCAGTATGCAAACTTACCTACCCCTTCCAGGGTCCGGGTAGATCCATGGTGGTGTATCCAAACTTACCAAAACACAAGAGCAGACAGAGCACAGAATCACAAGTATTTCTTTCTTATATAGCTCTTCATACAACTAGTGAAGCTGGGAACTTCTGAAATCCCACCTCCATGGGCTGATAATTTGTCTGTGATGTATTGTACAATGACATGATGCTGCTGAACTGCACAGCCAAACCATTCTCAGGCTGGCTGCCATGGGTAACTGAAGTGTATTGCAGAGCTTAGTAATTCCCTTAAATTTCAGTGACATTGGGTGCCCTGGATCTTTCAGTGTGTCTGGCTAAGTTACTGTTGGCTGAGTAACTATTGGCAAGAGAAACAAAGGAAGTAGGAGGTGGGAGGGAACTTCAGTGTATTATCAGGTTAATCCTAGAGTCCAAGACAGGCTCATTTCTATCCAAATCATTTTTTTATGGATATCTGTCTCATAACTTTAGAAAAAATCATCAGACAGAGATATGATCTACTGCTCAGAGCTGAGACTGTAATAGTTTCATTCTATTTACTTTGCAGTTCCTGTCCATCTATTCTTCTTCTTAAACCATCCCAACATTCCTTCAGGCTTTCCTTGTAATTAGTTTTTTACATTTGTGAACATGTCCATCACTGACTTCCCTTGGTTCATCTCCAGTGGCTCTACTTCCTTCTCACAATCTCACTTGTCTTCCTCCTCACAAATGAGGACAGCAGATTTGATGTAATACCCTAGAACAGATCTTAGCTGTAAAATATTATTGCACAGGAAGAGCTGTGAGATTGTTTTAGAGCTACGAGGAAACAGTTTAACAGTGTCCTTTGTTCTAAGACTACATTTTATTTTCATTAATTCATATTAGTGCCACATCTCTGATCTCATTCACGCCCCAGCTGGATAAAGACGACATTTTATGTAATCTTTTACAACATCTAGTCCTATCTGTATAAGGATCACATGAAGACAGCACTGAGAGTGAATTCCAGTTACTGTGTTTGCAGGAAGACCTGTGGATCCTTATTTCCCTCTTTTCCATTCTATTTCAAATGTAATTTGTGCTGTGGTTTTTGGATATCACTTCTCTGATGAGGACAAAACCTTCCATGAAATGATCCATGCTACAGAGGAAATATTCAGGTTTGTAGGAGGCTTTGTTCATCAGGTGAGTAAATCGTATGCTGCTTTTTTCTGAAATATGTAGAAAGTGAAAGAGCAAATACAAAAATGAGCCTTCACTAAATACATAGCAACAGGCAAACGCAGGCTGGGAGTTAAGACATGTTTTGGGGAGGGACCTCCTTGGTTTTGAGGCCATTTTTAAGAACTCTCTTGGGTTTTTTGCAAGCTTAGGGGCTTTAAATCCTTTGGTATTTCTGAGACTATTAACAAAAACTTAATTTAATTTGAGACTGGAGTTGGTAATACATTTGAATTCTGCAGTGCTGCTCCTCCCACTTCTATTTACTTCTCTCCTCCAAAAATGGGTATCAATGAATCCACTCTTCTGCTTTTTATCACTCTGCAAATCATATGCTGGAAAAGTTCTTTTTTTTCTCTACCTCACAAATGATAAAATATTCATTATTAATCTTTCCCTTACTTCATTATAGCTCACCATTATAGCTCACACATTGCAAAAACAATACATACATTCTCTGACAGTCTCACAATTCAAGTTCTGTCAGAGATTTTTTTTGTATCTCCTTCCCACAAAACACCATAAAGACAAACTTTGCACTTGAAGCATCTTGGAGTGCACTTGAAGAATTCCTCATGAATTAGACTTTGTGGTTTACTCTTAAAGAGGGACAAGCTGTGTGTAAAGGGGAATGTGGATGGCATAGTAAATTTAATTGGCATTTGAATTTTATAGGAAAAGGCAAACTAGAATGCTGATGTGGGAGTAAAACTATTCAACAAGTCTGTCATATGAGACTAACACCATATGACTTTTCCATAGTTAAAAATACAAAAGTAGATTAAATTTGTGGATGATCAAAACCAGGATACCTTACCACACAGAGGAGGTTCAGCATATCCTGCTGCAAGAGCTTGTAAGAACTGTGGATAGGAGTTATGAGAATGGAACAAATTGTAATAGTACAAAATGAAATTAAGAAACATTCTAGGAATTAACGAGATTAATTGATAGGATTAATTATTCTAAGCTCGCTTACTATGAGTTTAGAACATTTCAGTGCAAAGGTTAAGAGGAAAGGGATTGGTGTAAACTAACAGGTAACAGAATGAAAAAGGCAAACAGAATCTTAGGGTATTTCCAGCACTATTTTCCTTTTAGATTCAGTGAAATGTTACAGTAGGTTCTGAAGCGTAATAATCTATAAGACATATTCTAGGGTCTCAGGCATCTTTTGTTGTGATTCTGAAGGGAAACAAAGGTGGAGCAGTGGTAATGGAGTGACCTACAAACTTAAAATTAGACTTTGCTCGTTAGGTCTGAAAGAACAAGGAGAGGAGACAGAACTGCTCTTTGCTAGGCAGGGTAGAATGGCAGATGCTACACAGACAGAACTATACAAGACACAGGACAGTATTTTGAGCTGGCAAATGTGTGTGTAAATACACTCAGCAGTCTGAGGATGTAATATTTTTAACCATCAGAACAATTGCTTTTCCTCAGCAGTTATGAGGACTCTGACTAGAAAAATTAAATTAGCCCTTATCGTAGAGTGATACCCAGACCATAATTCCTTTTGTGAGCCCCAAAAATTCCAGCAGTTACTAGAGGCTGCAGACCTGTTAATCTTAGTAGACCTGTGGTATTCAGAAAGGATGCCCTTACATTTTGAGTGTGTGGGAGGTGGGGTCTCCATCTGTGCAGGAGTGAGGTCATATAGTGATCTTCATTAGTCAATTAAACTTAGAAGCATGAGCAGAGTGTTGTCAGAACTGCCTTGACTCCTGGAATTGTGTCAAATTACTATTAAAGCTTTCCCACATGACAAAAATCTGCTCAAAGCAATGCTAATTTGTTTATTCTGCTATCAGCATTTCTGGGCAGGACAATTCAGCCTTTTGGTGTGTCTAAAAGCAGCTTTGCCAGTCACAGAGTACCTCTTGTGTGTCGCTCCTGCAGATGTACGAAATCCTGCCCTGGCTGCTGTGCCGCCTCCCTGGGCCTCATAAGAAGGCATTGGCTTGCTATGATGCCCTGAGTTCTTTTGCAAGGAAGGAGATCAGAAGACATGTAGAGAGAGGGATACCAGCTGAACCACAGGATTTCATTGACTTTTACCTGGCTGAGATTGAGAAGGTAAGTGTTTGTTCTGGCTGATCATGCTGTTGTGAAGTATAAGGCCAAACAGACCATTAAATCACCCTGTGCGACCCTTCCACCATAGTTTCTTACATTTCATAACCTTCTTAACATGAATACAATATCTTGGGACTTACTAACTCATGTCTCTCAGAAAGGCATTCGCTTTTGTATTTTGGTTACATGAACGAATCACAATGAAGTATGATAGGGGGTGAACCCATGAGTTCTCATCTGCTTTCCATAAATATCCATGAGTATACTTCAATCCTGTAATAAGTATGAGACAGTTTATTCCTGTAGGTTAAATAACTTTGGTAGACCACCTCATCTTCTACAGCAAGGCTTATGTTTACAGTGGGATTAAATACACATGCACAAGTCACTGCCCTGAAATAGCAGACATGCTTCTTCGGGACCCAGTGCGTGCTCCAACACTGACTGTCCTTGTGCCACCTAACTGTCTGGTTCATCCCCTGGCAGGGAATTATTATCTCTGTGTTACCTCTAATTTCCTCATTGTTTAGGGCATGGCTGGCTTGGCACCTATATTTAAACTGGACAGCCTAGAAAACAATTTCACAAACAATACCACAATCAGCATTAATCTTCTTCCCTGCCCACGCTATTATTTTCCATAGCAGGATGTGACTCTGAGCCAGGAAGGCTCTGCTAAGACCCCTAGGGTTTCTGCTTCAAACTTTTCAGGAGGTAAAAGAAGCATCTCTTCCCTAGGGCAAATGAAGTTTATGTAGCTTCTACCTCTGGTCACAAGCTTTCAGCTAGTCAGGCTGCTATGTCCTCACAGTGTTCCATGGGCTCATGGGCTCTGAAAGGAGCTGATACATCATCTTACACTTAATATCTGAGTGAGTATGATAAGATTTACTAAAATAAGCACTTTAGAGGCAAAGATACAGCTTTCTCTGGTGTCAGAGGTGTAATTTATTGTCATTTGTTTGTTTGAAAATGGTTTTGCCTAATGTATTTTCTCTAGTTGTATTTTACTCTCTTATTATTCAAAAGAAAATACTTGGGTACCTTTCTCCCAAGTTCACATTTATCCTGAACTGAGAAAAGAAATTACTCTCAAAATGTTCTGTTGAAATCCTTTTATTCAGATACGTTTTACTTTGGTATTTGCTAGCACCACTAGACACCAAGGTCTAGAAGTGACATGTTGTAGGGCACTTGTTTCTAAGTAAAGTCTAGGCTAACTGCAAACTTGTAGTGTGCATTGAAGCTTTTGTGATAAAGTCATCAGGCACAGAATTTCCTTTTTTAAATGAAAGAATAATCCATCTCATGAACGACAGCAATGCAGACTTACTGTGCCTTTTTGGGAAACTGCTAAACTCTTAGTACTCGTCAAAGCTGTAATTTTGACTATTCTTTGTGCACATGCCAGCTGTGGAAGCTTCACGGGACTCCCACAGAAGGCATAGAGGATGGCATAATTTTTATGCTTTAACTTCAACTTTTTATCATCATCTACAGTCTAAAGAGGGGGCCAAGCCCAAGTACGATGAAGAGAATTTGGTATATGTCATAAATGATCTTTTCCTTGGTGGATCAGAGACGTCGAGCACTACATTGTACTGGGGACTGCTCTATATGGTGGTGTACCCAGACATCCAAGGTGAGAGTAGTGGGGTTTTCCTGTTTATTTTTATTATCCTATACTAAACTCAGGCATTAAATAATATTAAATCACAGGGCACAAACCTAATGTACTATGCTGGAATAATACATTTTTCTGTTGCTCTAAGAAAAGTGAGCAGTTAAAGTATTTTGTGCATTTTTCTCCTCTGAAGTGGTGAACGTTTCTCCACAGAGAAAGTTCAGAAGGAGCTGGATGCTGTTTTGAGTCCTTCTCAGTTAATTTGCTATGAGGATCGGAGAAAACTTCCCTATACGAATGCTGTGGTTCATGAGATTCAGCGCTTCAGCAACATTGTCTTTGTTGGCGTCCCCAGATTGTGTGTGAGGAACACAACACTGCTGGGATTCCCTGTCAAAAAGGTACAGACACATTTTTGGCTTCTGTTCTTTCTTGGGTAGAGAGACATTTCAGTTTTGTAACCCGTTTACCATCTATAAACCACTCTCCATTAAACTCAGGAATGTTGTGCCTGGGGAAGAGCTACTATTTCTGGCTCCAGGAATGAAAGAAGTCTTTTACTTAGCATCAGGTGCTGACACAGCTGATAAGGCCTCTGCCAGGGAAGCCTCAAGCTCCTGCCCATCATCACCACCAGCTCTGCTTGGCAGGGGGTGGACTGAGAGGAGAAACTGGTTTGCCAAAGCTCTGGTTAAAGGCATCCCAGCCCAGCCTGGCACTTGCCCAAATGCCAACAAGCAACAGTTTTATCCATCAGGCACAAACTGATGGGTGACAGGCACTAGCAACTGGAACTGTTTCTTCTTTGCAGGGCACCATTGTTATACCAAATATAGCATCTGTTCTGTATGACCCTGAGCAGTGGGAGACACCTCGACAGTTCAACCCTGGCCATTTTCTGGATAAAGAAGGAAACTTTATACCTCGAGAAGCTTTCTTACCATTCTCAGCAGGTAAATGCACTGACAGTTTGAACTGACCCAACAGATGAGATGATGAATATAGAAATATGAGATTATGGTACTTCTTCAGATAATATCTTCTATCTCTGCTGTTTGCTGCTTTTAAAGAACATTCCTGCTTTGTTTCTGCCAAAGAAGAGGCTTCTGTGCTGTCAGATCCCAATCTGTTCTTAGGACACTGTGGTGGGAATCCCACCCAAACTCAGACCTCTTGGGCTGGCTGCATACTGCAGTCATACACAGGTTTTGTCTGTAGTATTCTTTACATGTAGCCATTTTCCTGAGAAGTAATTTGTCCTGTGTGTACTGGAGTTAACTCCAATCCCTTTTAAAGAAACAAGCTGAAAGAAAAGCAGAAGGCATCCTGATGAACAAAGATTAAGTTCCTGCTTACAGAACTGAAAATCCAGTTGCAAAAGAATGAAACAAGATAACGATGCACAGACAGTTAGTAATCATACATAGCAGTAAAGTTCCTGCTGGACCATTTGTTCTAGTTTGTTGATAGTCACTTAAATGTCCATACAGAAGTGGTTTCTTAATTCAAATGGCTTTTTCTTTCCTTTTATTTGTCTACTAAGCTGAATATATGAATGCAATATTCACCTTTTCTGCTCACAGCATTGGTGCCAAGGAATGGGAATCCTGGGAAATGAACAGTAGGCCTCATGCTTTGCCTATAAAGTGACCAAGCCTCTGCTCAACTGAAAATGCTATTACTAAGTAATTTTGCTCTGCAGATGTTAACTCACTAAAGCATGTGCAAACAGCTGGCAGATTTTTGTGCATGGTCCTGAAGTTCAACATCTTCTGTGAAAGCAAAATAATTTTCTGTCAGGTCAAGAAAGAAATTATGCTGGCACCTCATGGATTTTCATTGAAAATTTCATTTTGTGTCTCCTAACCTAGGACATTGGATGGGATCTTTTTGAGAAGGACTTCACATAGCTTTAGTTCATGAGGCTTTTGTTTTGTGACCTTGTCCTTGAACAAAACAAAACAAAATGCACCTCTGCTTACAACAGGAATTAACAAAGTGATTGTGAAACTGAAAAATTCCTAGATACTCACTGTGCTTTCCCTCTTCCCTCTGCAGGGCACCGGGTGTGTTTGGGGGAGCACTTAGCCAGGACCGAGCTCTTCATTTTCTTTGCCAACCTGCTGCGGGCATTCACCTTCCAGCCCCCTGAGGGAGTGACCAAGATCAACACTGAGCCCATTTTTGGGGGCACACTGCAGCCCCACCCCTACAGGGTTTGTGCCATTCCACGCTAGGCTGGAGCTGTCACAGGCCAGCACGAGACAGCTATCTTTATCTCATGAATTTCCTCTCAAGTGTATAAACCTCTTTCTGGCTATTGATATTAGTCTACCCCAGAGCTCTTCAGAAGGTGGGTGCAAGCCAAGATCCAGACTAACAGTATTTTTTTGGTGTGGTCTTTGTGAAAGCCATGGATATTCTCACAGGGATCTAGATCATATTCTCCCTCTCTGAGAGCAATTGAAGCTGGATGCTGTGGTTCCCAGCTGAAGCCATGTTGTGTCCCCTTGTCCTAGCCAAGCAAAATCATCCTCATGCTCAGTCCTGAGCAAACCTCAGGAAAATTCAACAGAGTATCTCAGATTGGAAAGAAAACCAAACAACCAAACCAACACCCAAATCCCAAGAAACATGTTAGAATGCATGTGCCTTCATGTGTGAATTTGATGTTAAGTATCTCCCATGTACTAGGTAAAAAAGTCATTATAAACTTGAAGAAAGAAACTTAAATTTGGTGTTTACTATAAATGTGAATGTCTGATTTTGCAGCCTGATTATAGTTATATTGTTAAGTTGTTAGTTAGTTTTTTAATGTCTGTTTTATTTTTAATGATGTAGAATCACACCCATTATCAGTCCTGCTTGGATGAGGCATTGAATGTGAGATAAGAGAGTCACTTTGCCTGTGAGTTCCACTGCTAACTCCATGACAGAGGAATGTAGAGGCTTTGGAAGGCAGCCTCTAGGGGCTACCTGAACACTCAGATATTCTCCATATTCTCTATGCCCTTTACTTTTTTCATTACAACTGATACCACACTTCTTGGTCTCCATTGAATTTCTTTCAGATCTCCCTTGCCCTCTTTCAGTTCCTGCTCCCACCTATTCTTTATCCATATAAACTCTATTTCAGGATTCACCTTGATGGGATGACATCAAGCTTCTCTCTCCTCTCTTTTTCTGCACAAGTATTAGTAGAGGAATTCATGCTGAGCTGCAGTCACCAGTGTGTTTTCAGGAGGGAGCTTGGAAAACCTCATTTATTTGTTCTTTAAGGCTCCAGATTATGGAAAAAAGAGCACAGTAACTATGGAGGGCACACTAGAGGTGACATAGTGTAAGAAAAGATATAAATGACAATGTGATGCAGGAATTCTAAAATATCTGTTACAGTGCTGCTCATTGGCACTGATTCAACTCAGGAGGAGACAGTTGGAGCACACAGCTGGAAGTGACAGCCAAATTCAGCTGTAACTTTCTTAAAGTGAAGTGCTGGAGAATTCTTGTATGCAAATCACTTTTGGAAAGGATTCAAAAGTTGAAGTTGAGTAGAGATGACTGTAAACTCCACTGTAAACTTTGCATCAAATTTGTATTGAGGACCAAAAGCATTTTTATGTTGGAATATAAAGTATTTACAATTAAATCATTGTGGTGCATCTGAACTTCCTGAATTTAAAATGGAGGAAAATGTTACTACAGAGAAGTGAGAACTGACCAGATCCTGGCATCCCTTGTAGTGCTGGCAGTGGTCTGCTCCAGCACAACCCAGCACTGGCAGGCTTGCAGGGCTAGAAGGCAAATTAGGGCAGCAAGGGCTTTCACAAAGCAATAGCTGTAATAAACAAACCACACAGCATCTTAAAGAATGTTCCAGGGCCTACACACTCCTTCTCCGCCTCTGTTCCAGATTCATCTGCGCTTCTCCTCCACCCTATCCACCCACACCTGCTCCTTTCCAATAACCCTGTGTCTTGGTTTAAAAGACAGGTGTTTTCCAAGGAAGGCAGGAACCTTCCTGGGAATGGAAAATATGACCCCCTTCTCTCCACATTTATAACTTTGAAATTACGGGGCTTTCAGGCAAAGACACGGGAAAACGAATAACAGGTCTTTACTAGAATGTCTATATACCAAGACAGACAACAACAACGGCAGCACCAACAAACAGAAGCAGGAACCCAGTGCCAGCCTTCCCTGGGCTGCAGGCCCTTTCCCCTCGCTGTAGTTACGGTCACAGCCGGCAGGGGCGGTGATGGCAGAGGCTCACCCACAGCAAGGAGAAGCAGTGAAGGACAAAACTCCGCAGTGCCAAAGAATCCTCTGGGCTGCAGGAGCCCGGCGCCAAAACCACAACCATCTCTCCTCCGATCCCTGAAAGAGAAGAGAGCGAGAGAGGGCTGAGCCCAACCCCTGACCCCCAGCCAAGTCTGGTGCTATCTCTGCACTTCGAAGGCAAAACCCTCGAGCCACCAAGCTCGCTCCCCAGCTAAGAGCCGGGAGCCAGCTGCACCTGTCCCCTCCTCTTCTCCATCGCAGCCACATCTTTTGTACCTCCTAAGTACCATCGTTCCCATCTCTCAGGCAACAAAGGGGAGAAAAATTCCCTAGGAGAAAGGAAAAGAAAAAAGGAAAAAACCTAACCTACAACAGCTGTCTCTCCCTAATGGGAGCTGGGGGTATTTGTAGAGGTGGGATCTTGCTCCCCCTGTCATTGATGAAATGGCAGCACTAATAAATCCAGCACCAAAGGAGAGCGAGCAGCACCTCATCTGAGTTAAAAGACAAAGCAATAAAGAAGCCATCAAAATGTCCTTTGAGACAGGAATTAATTTGTTATTTAATATTGCTTTTATATCATCCCTGGTGGTGTCTGCTCAGCAACAGCCCCATTTTAATGCAATTCTCTCTGAACAGAATGAAGGGGAGTTTTTGTTTAAATAAACCTTCCATTAAAATCCTATCAATATTTGGTACAACTGCAGGTTACCTCTGTTCTGATGTCTGTTGTCTATGAGTTTAAAAACAAATCATTCTTGCCCTGGCTGTCACAGGATGTTGGTCCTCTGTGCTTGACTTTGGAGAGACAACTGTGGTGCCATTTGTGGCTTTAATCAAACCCCTACAAGTGATAACTTCATCTCTGACTAGGCAAGAAATGGGACAAAAATTTCCCTGGGATAAGGAAAAAGGGAAAAATCCTAACTGCAACACCCTTCTACGGGTGGTGCCTCTCACTGCCTTTGCCCACTCTACATGTCATCTTACCACTTGCTGAAGAGGCTTAATCATAAGATCTGTGTGAAGCTGATTGTGCTCAAGGGCTGGAACTGTGAATCTACTGGGACTGTGCTCAGTCCCATTTATAGGTGACTTCCCTGTGACCAGGCAGGTGTCAGGAGTGGCATGAGGTGGAAAGATCTGGTAACGTGCTGCCCATTACCACTCCAGGACCCTGGCCACCAGCCCCTACCAGGTGGTACAAAGAAGCACATTTGCTTTTGAAGAATCTACTGAAAATTTGGCTGAAGAACAGGAGACCCCCCAGCTTTCCCTTTTGGAGTCTGAGTTTCCAGTCAGTCTTGCACAACAGTTTTGCTGTTCTTGAGCAAGGGAGCCAGTGTGGTGTGTGCAGCCTCCTATAGGGATTTGTCGATGTGGGTCAAGCAGCCAAACTGGGCTAGTTTGACATTAGTCTGGAAACTTATAGCACCACTTTACACCCATGAATTCCATAAAGATTTGAAGTGGGGTGATGGAGGAAGGCAAACAAACCCGGGTAATCTGATAAAATTAACTTTGCTCTTCCTCCACTCCTTTGGGAAGCTTGGGAAGGCTTCTGATGTGGAAAACAATGCTGTTTCACCTCCTAGAGATCTTTCAGTAACTGTTCCGTTTTATACCTCCAGCTCCTGGAGAGACTGACCTCTGGCAGTGGAGAAATTTGTGGGGAGGTTAATGGGGAAAGAGTTGAAGTGATCCCAGGGCATTGGGACAGCAGACTTACCTCTGGTGGGCTCAACTGATTTCCTAGTCCTCTGTCCACAGCTCTTCCCATTGCTTTCTGGTCATTTCAAGTGCTGCTTTCCCTCCTGATCATCATCTCTCATCACTTGGCTGCTCACAGGTTCCAGCCCCATGGCACGTGTCTGCCTTACGCCATCGAACAGCTGCCAGGCTCAAAGGTGCACGCCCTGCTGCTGATGGCTGCGGTGGTGTAACTTCGTTTAATTGCTGTGATTAACCCTCCACCCCATCTTTTTCTTTATTTTATAACTGGTGTCAGCCACAGCCTCAGGTCTCTGAGTTAAGGTAGAACTATAATCTGTAATAATATGGTTTAGAATGTTTTGAAATCAGGTTGCAGGTGTCTATTCCAGGGAAAGATGTGCAAGTGGGTGTATTACTTTTTAAACCACTCTGATTCCTCAGGGTAAAAGTGAGTTCATGTCACAGAACTGCAGAAGTGCTGCTTTGTTTTGTATTTGCAGGATAGCAGGAGTGAGTGAATCCAGAAAGCCTAAAATAGTTAATTTTGATGGATATGAAAGAGCTGCCTAACATTATATGGTGCTCAGCTCTGCTAAGTTACAGTTCAGGAAAGCACTGGCAAGTTGTCTGCCGCCCAGATCCTCTGCTAATTTTTATCTTGTGCTTTTCTCTCTCTTTCATGGTGGAGCTCTCCTGGGTAGCAATATTAGTGCTCCAGCCATAAGCAGGCTCTATGCCAAACTCCAGGGAAGCTATTTACCCTGGCAGAAGGAGAAAGCAGGCACTGGAGACAAACATAGCCTTGTGTAAAAGTTTGTAGACTCTGCGTCCACCCAGAGATTAAAAGCAAGAGTTGATTTTTTCACTTCTGTTCAAATAAGTTGTTTGGAAAACTGTTTTGTTTCAAAGGCTCAGGCTAGACTGTCCCTGTGGATACTTCATGGTATGATCCAGTGAATCAATGGTGTGTAGTGGGGGACCCTGACTTCTATGGGATTACATTTTGAAAAAAAAAAAAGAAATTATCTGTTGCACCAGCATATGCATTTGGGGAAAATATTTATATACTTTTGAGGAAATCCAGAAACCCTTCAACAAACAGGAGATGAAAGAACAGGAAATTTTTGCTGCCTCTCCAGTGGAAGATCTGGCAGGTGTCAAATGCAACAAGAAGGGAGATGAGTCAAAAGAGCCAGAGGTGGTTGCACTGCACATGCTGTGTTGTTAATCTGAGCCTCATCACAGGACTTGTACTAAACATCTCTTTCTGTTCAAAAAGCAACTGGATATATCTTCAGCAGGAAAATTACTTCAGGGTTGTTTAATAACAATACAGTGTTTGGCATTTGTACTGTTCTTACAAACTTTTCTAAGGAATCTGCAATCATGTGCTGTCAGAAACAGGACATGAGACTGGCTGAGCTTTCACCCGACACACCACAGCTGTGTTTGAGTTCTGTAACACCCAGAATTAAAATAGTTTCAAAGTAATCTTCATCTTGAACGTTTATCATCATTATTATGTCACAGTCTTGTATTTTCCATTTGAATAACTTCATGTTACTTTCAGACAGTGTCGTGAACAAGTGCCTGCTGAGACATAGCTTGGGAAACTAGAAAAAAGATGCTCATCCAAGCAATCATAATCCTGGAGTATGAGCCAAAATGCACTAAATGCTGTTCACTTCCCTTTGATTAAAAGTTTTGCCTCTGGCACTTTTCAAATCTTCATTCATTCATTTGCCGATTCATTCTTTGGGTGAGAAAAATGCACTGTGAACAATCTGATTTTCTTCAGTACTAAAATGAAACTTCATGTTTAAAAAAGACAGATAATATACTATTTGAATTGGTATTACACACACTTCCTTTAACACATTGTTAAGGAACCATTTGTCATCCTGTGTAAGATCTGCATTTAAGTCCATGCTGTAAGGGCAGCCTTGAACTGGGAACAGTGGGTAACCCAAGACAAGGAAATCCCTCCCCATAAAATCCTTGTGCTGAAATGTTGTTATCTGCTCACATCTTTTTTATCTTCAATATCTCCATTATATTTATAATTGTGAAATACTACATTAATAACATTTGCAGCTGAATTAAACTGAAAGTAGAAACAAACTTGAGGGTCACATAAGAACAGACTTATGGATATTTGTAGACAGTTGAGTTTCAACATGTGTAAAATACAGTTGACATACCTGCAAAAATCACTGTGAACACAAATATTCAGTGGAAGGGACAAAGAAAGAGAGGTCTAGGGCTGCACATGCATTGCAGAATAAAACAAGGGCAATCTTTTGAAAGTAGAACTGTATGAGGAATACTGTGTTTACTTTGGGTGTTTGTTACAGCAAACAATATAAGCCAGGCAGATGAGATAAGCCACATCACACAGTGATTGGAACACAAGAGATGTCAAACATGGGGTCTGAAGAACAGCTTTGCCATTTCAGCCATAAAAACATGGCTAAGACAGTTTTGTGTGTAAATTGAATGATGGGAGATAGAAGCACTATGATTTGAATCAGAAACTCACGTTAGAGAAGCAGATGAAAATTGTACTGAAGAAAAGGTCAGATCTTTAACCTTTTTGCCAATATGCACAGGCAAGTTTCATTTCTCCCTTGTCCCCCAGCCCTTTGAGATGTCTCTCCATTTTGAAATCACACTGTTAGAAATGGTTCTCATTTGCTGAGGTGAATTACACGTTACTTTTAACAGTAACTCAGAACCAGAGGTCTGGTCTAATCAGTTCTATTTCTCTAAGAGCAAATCTTACAAAGCCAAGAGTTTTTGCTTGTTGGTTTAGGGGTTTTGGGAGTCTTTTTGGTTGTTTGTTGTTGTGGGATTTTTCCTTGATTCTAAACCAGTCCACAGTCATGATTTACAGAAGAGCAGAAAGGGCTGAGTTTATTATTCTGTGGGCATTACAAGGGTATAGCACAGACCCAATGCACAGGCAGCAAAATATCATTCACATTATTGACTGCATGGTACACAAAGTCCCTGACTGACTGCAGACTAATTACAAGACAGCATGCAGGATTTGGGTGCCCCACCAGTGAACTTCTTAAGAGATAAGGTCCACATAACTCACTCACCAGTGTAACCATTAACAAAGTGCCAATTTTTTATCTTCATTTATCCTTCTGATAGGACAGCCTTAACTTTCTGATCCCATCTTCCTCACCCAGCAGGGGTATCAGAGAGCTCAAGTTTAAGTGTCTACATGTACATTTGGCCAGAGAAGGTAGATGGGGTAGCTGGTTCTTAAAAATGTGGTGTACCATAGCCTGAGGGGGAACTCTGCTTTCAGAGTTCCTTGTAAGCTTGTAGCTTGTCTGCTACAAGTACCCTCCTGGCATCCAGACCCTCCTCCTTTACTGTGTTCACTGCTATGGCCAGCTTTGTGCTGGCTGTTGTGTAACATTCTGTACATGTGTGGAAAATTAACTTCAATTAATCTCAGTAAACTTACAGCCACCTCTGGATACTTGCTGAATGAGGTAAGGTATATTTGCAGGGATGTCTAGCATTAGGCTTGACTTCATTTATCATCCTCACTGGTGATTAAGAAGAGTTGAAGAGTAGAGCATACTTCGCAATGTGACATTTAAAAATTATTCTAAACTCCTTGCAGAACTCTTACAGAAAAATAAAAAGGGGTTTATGGGTCTGGCTGAACATAAAAATGAAGACACAATGTAGAAAATAATTCATAGGGTAAAGCATAGACAAATGCATAGACAAGAAAGCACAGGAAAAATAGTTCTAAATTATCTTGGTCATTCTCCAGGATGCACTGAGGAACCACTATAAATCTGTATGAATTATCTGTTAAGGTGATTTCACAAAGCTCATATTAGCTGGAGCAAATCAATGGCTTTATATGCACATGAAACATATCTTATAGAAATGTATAAAAAATTGTGGATTTCACTATAGATTTCTCCTTGCTTCAGAGACAGCCACAGGAAATAAAGCAATCAAATTTAAAAAACACTATGAACCCTATCTTTTAGACTGAATCAAAAGGATTTAAATTTTTTTTCCCTCCCTGAACTGAGGGGAATAATGATTTAGATGAAATTTCCATTCATAATATCTTTTACAATTTCTCCCTCAGGGAAAGAGGGAATTCTCAATAGCAGCTGAGAGACTACAGTGCACTAGGTGAGAAATAGCTGGTGGGAAAGTGTCATATATTAAACAAATTTCATCTCAGCAGTCCCTGCCCTGCTGAAGGTTCCAGAAAAGAAAAATTACAAGGAGTAAAGTGAAATGGTGGGAAGGAGAAAAACCTCTTTCCTACTGCTGGAGTAAAAGGAGTTCAGCTTTTGTCCTGATAAGCACAGAGGACAGGGAGCAGCAAGGAGCCAAGAGAGCATTCAGCAGCTCCCGTTTTAATTTCCTCAACAGCAGTGTCACAGCTGTGCTGAGAAAAAGAGACCAGACCCCCTGAGCCAGCTCCTCTCCCCACCACTGAAAAGAGGCTGTGCTGGCTTCAGATAGCACCACAGCCAACACGACATCTGCAGGAAGTTATACAACTTGGATATTTAAAGTAGCTAGAAGATAAATGATAAAATAATCTAAAGATACTATGTAAATAAGGGGTGTTATATGTGGAGGAATGCTCTATCTGTAGCTTCCTCTTGCGAAAACAAACATCAGTGCCAGAGCCTATGGAAAAAAGTGTGGATTTAGGGGAAGCTTCTAAGCCTGAGAGGGAACAAAAATGGAATGTTTGTGACTCAGCCAAAAGCCAGTTAAGAAAGCAGTATTTTCACCCTCAGGGAACAATTAAGTCAATTTGAAAACCTTTAGTTTATCGCTGCAAGCAGAGGCAGGCTAATGGGGAGATTTCCAAGTTAAAAAAAGTGACAGAGATAAAGTGGTATGATATTTAGCAGGACTGAACTTCCAAAGAAATTATGTTGGATTTATATATTAATATATTTTTGGATTATTAATCCAAGTACAGATTTATTTAAGGCTCTCTCCTTAAATAATACCAGCCTAAATCATGCCAACCAACCTACCTTTATTTTGTCATATTTGATGCTAACCCATACAGTCACTGGTACATTTCAGTGATGGTCCCACTCTTTCCCAGCACATAATTCCTTAAGACCTATCACTCTCTAGTGTGACCTTACGAGTAAGAAATTTTCTCCAGAATGAGGAAAAAGGAGACAGATGACTTCAGGATTTCATGGAGTGGCCTGGATATTCAAACTGGTAGAGCAGGGGAAAATGACTGGCAACTTTGGCATTCAACAATGTGTGTGTTTTGTCTTCAAGGACACAATCCAGCACCTTGAGTCAGACTGTCAGGGATGTTTCATGTATCATATTTTCTCTAATGCAAATGTTGCTAGTTTGCAAAAACCATGAAGACCTTTAGAGGGAAAGTCCTATCATTCTGGGAGAGGAGAAATCAGATTACCCAGAATTGAATGATTCTCTAATGAGGAAGATGGTTCTCAGGGAAAGAAATCAACATGCCACAGGGGATATGCATGTCCTAGAAAAACACAGACAAGGGTTTTTTTTGTAGTCACACAGTTTAGGTGTTTTGGATGTTTCCTAATGGTGCCTTAGCCATGTATTTCTAAATGCTGCTAATCAGTGTCCTGAACCTGAACCATTACCATGGTGTCAAAACATATCTCTTGGAAAAATTAAGCAGTAGATCTTACTGCCTAAATATATCTTGGATACTTCAGTATGCTGAGATCTTCACAAGGTGGTTTTCACTTGTCAGGAGCTTGCATGTTTTGCACATTCTTTGGTAAAGAAGGAACACAGCTGCTGCATTTTCTGGAGTCACCAAAGGCTCTCTCCTGCAGGATGGCACAGGAGGACAGTGGTGGGGGAATGGGACTCTATGAACTTGTCCTAAAGCTTTCACTGATATAAGAAAATCCCATTAAGTGTTCTGAATTCAGCAGATCGCTAAAAGAAACATCTGTTGTTGAAAAATTTCCAGCTTGATCCTTTGCTATCATTCAAAACACTTTTTAACACTGCCTATGAGATAGGGTGCTTTTCAGACATGAAGAGACAGAAACTTATAAGACACTTCTACTTTCTACTGCTCTTCACATTTATTTGGTTTGGAAAATCAGAGATTCTGCAAACTATTGTTTGCTGAAGTCATCTGGAGTTGATGACTGTATATGCTGTAATGTTGGCTGTAGTCTGAAGTCACCCCTCTCCTGCCTGAAGATTAAAGGCAACCCCAGCTCTGCAATATGATGAAGACAACGTGGTCTGGGTTCTCCATGACCTCTTTTTGGCAGGAACGGAAACCACAGCGACCACTTTTCACTGGGCACTGCTCCATATTTTGACTTACTCCAGAAAAGATGGGAGACTAATGAGGTCACATGCAAAACCGCTTGGATTGTGCTTTCTCAGAGAACACACCAAGGTCAACACGAAGGTAAACACTTGTAAAATTGCATCCAGTTGGAAATTCATACTCTCTGTAAGCTGACAAACACACCTGATTTATTGAGAATCATGGGCTCACCCAGGCCCCTCAGCTTCATCTTGCTGCCTTGCACCTTGGCAAGAAGGACCCACTCTTTCTTCCTTTCTGTAAGAGTCAGGATGAAAGCAGAGGGAGCTGGGAACATAACAAGCCTGTGTAAGGTAACTGGAGAGTACAATGTCTCTGCAACTGTGCTGTGAGCTCAGCCAGTTCCCCAGGCCTCGCCCAGGGTGGTCCTGATGAGACAACAGCGTTGACAAATTGCATTCACTGAGAGAGGGGAAACTCCCATCCTTAACATACAGCTGCAACACATGATCAAAGGAATACCTTCCTTACAGGCCACCACCATCGTTCACAGTACAGCCTGTTCTGAGCAGTGGCAGACCTCCTGAGTATCCTTCAGATTCCTGATGCCGAAAATTCTTGCTCAGAGAAAGGTTTTACTCAGGGGAGAAAACAGTACTGGCAAACTTCTGGGCTCTTGAGAAGTATTTTGCAATGCTTCATTGTCTTTCACAATGTTTCTGAGGAATACCAAATTCATTAGATTTGTTTTCAGTCTTCCATAAAGTTCTCCTATTATGATGTCTCTCCATTCCTGAGACATCTATACACTTTATACCTTCAAAATCTTATTAGGGCATTAGCTGAGGATGTTTTAGTGCATTAGAAGGAAACAATCACCAGAGAGTGTAATATAATTTCTGTACAGGGTAGTTCTGTTTACTGTCACTGGAGTGGTTAACTGGGAATGTATTTGTGACAGCAGCAGCCCAGGGCTCTGTGCTGCAGCAAAAATGATCAGTGAGTCTGCCAAAATGGGTGGTCCTGCCCACTTTTGTCCTTGGCCATGTTGTCACTTGGCTCAGTGAGGCAGCAGCCAGCAGGTGAGTGTGTTCAGACTGCTGAGCCAGCAGAAAACTATTACTGCAATTAAAATTGAAAGGCTTTCTACCAGATCAGCCGAATGAATCCAGGCACTTCATAGCTCTGTGTTGCTGGATCCAATTCTGGTGAAAGGAAAAATGAGGGGATGGGACTCTTTATTTTCAGGGCATCTTGCTTACAGGTATATTACAGACAGACTACAACTTGAAACTACCTGAAACACCTTGTCCAGGATCACAGAGGAGATCTGTAGCACAGCGGGGAAGTGATTCAGGTCTTTGAAGTCTAAGGTAATGTCCAGAGCAGGGCAACAGCCTTGTTCTCACTGTGGGAGCTGAAAAAGGACACACCTCAGTTCACTCGATCCATTCTCCTGCTCACTCTGAGCACAGTGGAAGGGACACACTCCATTGCTGCCCGGATGCCTTTGCCTGGGACTAGATTTGGTTAATTTCCTGGGCTGTCCAAGTGCTCCAGCATGGTTAATGCCCATGGGAGTGTGGATCTGGGGGCTGCAGGCTCTGGGGCTAGCAGGTCACAGCTGAGTGAGGTGGGACATGAGAACAGCCATGTTTTCTATAAGTCAACTTTGTGTGTGTGTTTGTTTTCCTCTGGATTTCTCTAATATTCTTGAACATCCAGAGGGCCTAAAGGAAGCTGCCTCCAAGACTGCCACCTATCTCCTTCCCAAGCCCCT
>VZTN01030672.1:0-10743 GCA_013400515.1 Erpornis zantholeuca
AAAAAAGATAAAATTGAACTGTTTTGTTTGTGTTGATTCTGGGACTTAAAAAAACAGCCTGTGATTATTTACAAAAGCTCTCACTATCCATTAACACACAAATCCAACACCTTTAAGTAAAGCCATTAAATCTGGTTTTAAGCCCATTTTCCAACACTGCTGTGGATTGAATGTATTTAAACAATCAAAAGCTTACAGTTCCCTGGATTCTGATAGAAAATACTTTGCAATAAAGGGCCAAAAGCTTCCATGTTATTTGTTTAGTACATCAGCTTCCTGATTTTTGTGCTGATTTTGCTTGAGGACAGACCTTACAGATCATATTCTCTCCAGGATGGCTATAAGGAAGCTGAATTACTCACTAAGCCCTAAATCAAGGTGACGAGTATTTTATCAGAGGCATTACTCTTACAGTTACAGACCTAAATGGTTTGTGCCTTGTCGATCCTACCATATTAAAACCCTTCCAAACCTTAGTGTTCTTTAAGATTAGGATATTGGTTCTGATTATATGAAAAACTTCACATCCTCCTCTGCTGATTGAAACTACTCAGGTGTGTTTATTACACAGTTCTAACACTGACAAATGAGTGTGATTTCAGTGAACAGTCCTACCCTAGATGCCTCTTTGTCCAGCTGAATCTCATTCTGCCTCCCCCTGGGTCACTATGCAAACTCTTCTTGATGGAACAGAAGGGAAGAAAGGTATAAAAGATTGTATTTCTTTGATTCAGGGCTGGATTAACAAATTGCAAATGACACTTGGAACTTGTCCATTCTAAGGCATTTGCCTTGTTTCAATCAGTTCTGCTGAATGCCCTGTTAATTATTACAACATTTTCAGATGAAAGTGGCAACATATTTGATCCTGTCTTGTTAGTTTCAACTGGTTCTAACTTCAGACAGTGCCAAAGAAAACAGGACTATGATTTCAGTGGGACCACTTAAAATCAGTGCTTGTAGCTGTGTAACATATTACCAGTTACAGCTCCTCTCCTAGCATCATTACACCTCTGAAACTATATGAGAAAGATTCCTACAGTTCAAAGTTACATGATGAAATAAACACAAATACAGAAAATATAGAGGACTTCCTTTTGAGTCCTCTGAGGTATCTTCTATTCAGTACAACACTGTTCTGGTATTAGAGCAAAACAATGGTGTAAGCAGGGCCACAATTTGGAGGAAGTGGTTGGAAGAATATAGATTATAAAACAGAGGTCCACAAAACACATCAGTTTTGATTTATGAGGCTGACATTTCTCAAGCACGTTGCATTATAACTGCTTAATCTTTTAAGAGTTGTTATGTGAATGCGAATGCAGGTAAGTCACGGAAAGTGGGACAAAGTCTATCCAAACTGTAAGTCTATATTCAAGAGGTGGTGTGTGGAAAATAGAACTAGGATGAATTCCAAAGGTAAATAAAACCAGGCTCAAAACCTGGTACACAAAGGAGAACATCAAGCGCAGAACACTGCATATAGACTTTCTCAAATGAAGTCATAAAGCCTCTTCAAAGCACTATTTGCCAAGTGGTGAAGAAAGTCTGAAGTGACTTCTGAGAACCTCAGTCATGGCTTTAAGTGACTGCCAGCTGTCATGTAACAAGGACAGATGTGGTAATAACTGCATTATGCAATGGTAAATCACAAAGAAATAGAGGACATGCATAAGCTCCATTGGTTCATGAACTAGACTGCTTCAGTAAACTTTCCTGCATATTGCTCACACAATAATGTAATTATTTTTCATTGTTATATTACTTTTTAATTGGCTGAAGACAGGATCCTCCTCATGAAATATAAGTATGAGCAACCTGGGTATTTATTCCCTTGCTGCATGAAGAAATTTTAAAACACGTATATACTTCCTGACTCGCAGTATCTATGTACCTCATCACTGCTATTTTTTAATGTAAGAAACAAGCATCAATAAACACCTGAAAGTGGCTCAAGATGTATCTTGGAGCTCAGGTAACAGTTTATGCTTTCAGAGGCTACAGTCCAAGGCTTCCTGGTCATTCCAAAATGCTGCAGAATTTGTGAAGCTATGGTGAAAAGCTGTACTGAACCCTCTCAAAGGGAAAGCTTTGTGTCCGCTTTTGCGTGTGCGGTAGTGACATCCAGTGGTGAGTTTGGTTACCTGCACCGATCTCTTCCCCGATGGACAGAAAAACATCAATACTTGTATTTAGTGGAAACACATTAAAATATTACAAACATACCTTAAAATATTAAAAAATATTTAAATAGAGAAATATACACAGTGCTTGTGCTTCCTAAACAAAAAAAACATACTTTGATACATTAATTATGAAAATGGTATGTTCACCTGAAGTGAAAAACTACAGAATAACAGAATGGGTCACACTGGAAGGCATCACAGTGTGTCACCTTGTCCAACCTCCTTGCTCAAGCAGCGTCATCCTAGAGCAGATTCTACAGGATTGCATCCAGTAGGTTTAATCAAACTTACAATGAAAGTAAGCAGAAATGTTTAGCTGTATTTGAAGAAATAGAACATGTCCTACAACTACAGCTGTATTTTTTTCTAGCTTGTTCAGACAAAGAATCATTACTCCTCTTTTTCCTGAAAATCCCAGTTCCTATAAAAATGGAGTTCAAGATCTGAGCTTATGATTCTCAACACCCACAAAACAACTCTTTGTAAACTCTTCCTCCATTTAGGACTCACAGCCAGAGCAGACCACCATCTAACTCAAACACAGCTTTTCTAGAGCGGATCCCTCCTTTCAAGATCTGGCTGTTGAAAAGCACTAAGACTGTCCTTCAAAGTTCTATTTAGAATACACTCAAGGATGCAGAAAACCTCAATTCACTGTCCTTCTGTGCCTTTCAGAGATAGGTGCTTTTTTAATTGGAGATGGAGATCAATGTACCTACTAAGCTAGGAAATACTGGAAGAGACATATAAAATCTGTTATTGCATCTGTTCCATTTTGTCTAGAATCATGAGACTGATTGGACCGAAAGGAGGTGAAAATACATCCCATGTTAAGAATATGGTATTTCAGTGGATATGGAAAAAGAGAGCATTCTAGGTTCTCATTTTTGGAAATTCATCTCACCTCAGTTACTACTTTTTCGTAGAAAACAAAGCCAACCTCAAACTCCATAAAATTTGCCAATTGATTTCTGATAATCTCTCTTTTCACAGATTATCATTATGTTACAGTGCATCAGAACTACCTTCTACCATGATAAAGTTGCCATTTCTTCCTTGTAATGTTTTTCCGTGAAGTATGTTGTCATGGAAAGACACATTAAGGCAGGCTGAAGATTTGAGTCACTCCCTGCAAGATACACAGACCAGTAACAAATCACCTCTGTCTTGTCTCACTCCCCAAAGGACCCAGCTGAGCACTACCAGCTTTTCTGTATGCACATTTGAAAATGAAATAAACAGGCTCTTTCACAAGGAACCTAAATTCAGGCTCCCCAATTAAAAGCAAAGGTATTCCACCAGTCTTCAACATTTGGCTCTCCTTCACTCACACATAGAAATTCTAACCAGGCAAAACAGCCTCTAAATTCATGATCTAATTATTTTGGTTTGTCAGCAAGTAGGCCCATACTTAATGTTAGTGCACTATCACTTCATAAATCCAGAGTCATGATGAAAAAATCACGCCTCACTTACTGAGGGTTTCTCTTATGGTTTATGGTACCTACTTAAAAAAAACCAAAACAAAGTAAACCAACAAACAGCTTTGCTCTTAAACTTAGTGTTTCTTAGGCAAGTTTACCTAGAAGAGAACACAGATAAGTTTGAGTGTTTCTGAAATGTAGAAAATAGGAATATTTTTCTGACAAACACACATGCCCATGCAAGACAAGAATGTTATCCAAGATGGCCAACAAGACTCACTAAGGGCAAATCCTATCTCACCCACCCAGTGGCCTTCTATGATGGAGTGACTGCAACAATCAGCAGGGGAAGACCGACAGATGTCATCTACATAGACTTCTGCAAGGCCTGTGACACACTGCCACACACCCTCATCACTGAGCTGGAGACATGGATTTGAACTGTGGACTACTCTGTGGATAAGAAATTGGCTGAATGGACACAAGAGGATTGTAGTCAATTGCTTATGTCCAGGTGGAGGCCAGTGACAAGTGGTGTCCCTCAGGGCCCTTGTCTTGGCATTGGTGTCCTTTAATGTCNATGATGAAAAAATCACGCCTCACTTACTGAGGGTTTCTCTTATGGTTTATGGTACCTACTTAAAAAAAACCAAAACAAAGTAAACCAACAAACAGCTTTGCTCTTAAACTTAGTGTTTCTTAGGCAAGTTTACCTAGAAGAGAACACAGGTAAGTTTGAGTGTTTCTGAAATGTAGAAAATAGGAATATTTTTCTGACAAACACACATGCCCATGCAAGACAAGAATGTTATCCAAGATGGCCAACAAGACTCACTAAGGGCAAATCCTATCTCACCCACCCAGTGGCCTTCTATGATGGAGNAAAGGGTGCTTCCAAAGAAGAGGGAGGATGACTTTCTAAAAGGAAGTGTCCTTAAGACAAAAGGGATCAGCTTTCAATTAAAAAAGGGCAGGTTTAAAATAGTTGTTAGGAGGAATGTCTTCACTCAGAAAATGGTGAGCCCTGGTTGCCCAGGGAAGCTGTGGATGCCACTCCCTAGAAATNGTGACACAAAAGAAGGAAGGGGTGTCATCCATGGATGTTCATCCTGGATAAAAGAAAGGTCCAGGGAGACCTTGTTGCAGCTTTTCAGTACTTATTAAAGGGTGCTTCCAAAGAAGAGGCAGGATCACTTTCTAAAAGCACGTGTCCTTAAGACAAAAGGGATCAGCTTTCAATTAAAAAAGGGCAGGTTTAAAATAGTTGTTAGGAGGAATGTCTTCACTCAGAAAATGGTGAGCCCTGGTTGCCCAGGGAAGCTGTGGATGCCACTCCCTAGAAATGCTGAAGGCAAGGTAGGATTGGGTCTTGAGCCACCCAGTCTAGTGGATGGAATCTCTGACCATGGCTGAGGGTCGGACTGAGATGATCTTCAAAGTCCCTTTCAACCCACGTGTTTTTGTGTTGTATGGAAACCACATTTTTGTGTTCATGAAAATTTATCTCATGTAACTGTTACATTTACTAATTGCAGTTGCAGGAGTCAGGGAAGGTTTTAAACTTACAATTTTGAAATGCTCATCCTTCAAAAAAAATACTGATAAAATTTTTGAATTTGGAGCTGTTTATATTTTCACACAGCAATACTTTTAGAAGACTAAAAAAATGCCATCATGCTTTCTAAACCAAGTGTTATCCATCTTTTTTCCAACCACACACAAGACAGACAAAATACCACGCTATTTGGAGAAAGCCTGCCTTAGATGTTCTAAATAAAGCACATTGTTTTCCATGGCAGACTTGCTGCGTAGCTCTTCTGAACCTCCTCACTTACTGTGAATCAAATTCATACACTTGGCACTGTGAAGCCAAAGGTTACTTGGTAACAGGTGGTATCTCCATAAAAAGTATTACAGCTTCAATGTGTGACACTAAAACAACTGTGCTCTGACATGGCTGCAGAACAGTTATCAACGGGAAAGTCAGGAGCAGAACGTTTGAGTGGTCATGCGTAGGGCCATGTGTGAAAATTGCACCTCTCCCCATCTATCAGCAAGGCTGAACTTTTATAAACCAGGCTGGGAGGACAACATCCTATGTATATAAAATCAAAGAGGTCTGTTCTTTGGTTCTGGTGACAGCTGCCACAGCCCACCTGGAAGTCATTCGGACAGATTCTCTTCACTCCTTCCCAAAAGGCACACATTATCTACCAGACTACCTGGGATTTCTCTGTACAGTTGACATCACCCAACACTGCACCAAGAGTCACAGCAGAGTGGGACAACACACAAACCTGTGTCTCTTTAGATTGCTAATATAGAATAGTCTGGCTGACTAGTTCTGGATGGAGCAATGAGTAGGTAAAGAAATGCCGAAGAGGCACAGGAAACGTAAAGAAATGGACCCAACACTAAGACTTCTCTGCCCTTCCAGTAGGAGTTCCAATTTTTCCCTATTTAGGAGACTTGCAAACTGTGTATGATATGCATCTGCTCTCTTCCTCGAGCCTCTATCTCCACTCTTGCAAGACTATTCATGTAATTAAAATTAGTTTCACAAATACTTCCTTAGGTTATAACCTTACTAGTGTGCTTATAAACTTACAGTGTTCTGCAATTTTGTATCTAAATGTTTTTCACATTAGTCTAAGATCAGTTTTGTAGATCATCTTTCCTATGTCTTAAATGATACCTATTTTAGACAGAACTGTACACCTCCACACAAAGATATTAATATGGACAGTCTCCACTGTGCTCACACCCCTCCTCAAATTACCCTGATTTAATAAAAACAGGCTACTTGAAGTGAAACTGAAGCCTTCTTCCTTTTTACCTATTTTATTTATTTTTACCTATTTTAATTTTCAGGATTTTATTAAAAAGAAGCATTAAAAAGGGAACAAAATTTCACAGAACATTACTAAGTTTCTTCCCTTCATTTCTCTTCTACAAAGATAAAATTATCAAATTTTCATCCAGTTTTTTAAAAAAAAATATTCATCTAGAAGCCTCAAAAACATGAAGCATAAATTACAAGAAATACAGAGATAATTTTTAATTACTTACACAAATTACACTGGGAAATTTGCCAAATAGGGAATTTTTATGAGAAGAAAAGAAGGACAAAGTCTGATGAAAAACAAATACAAATTAACTCAACTTAAGATACAGTGAGTGGATAATTTTATTTATAAAATGCCACTGGCACACAGTACACATAGGAAGTATGAAAATTGATTTATAAAGAAGTGAAATGCTTCACAGAAGCATGGATTCCTGAGTTTTTCTGAATAAAATCTCTACTGTAATTCACAGCACAGCTCCAAGTGGCTTAAGCAGCAGAAGAATTGATACTGGATAAGCACAGAGTAAAGACATAGCGAAAAAATACACAGGCAAATGGAAACTGGAAGATTGTGTCTTGTCAATATTCACAGCCTTGGTCATGGTGGAAAACTATCATACACTGAAGAGCACAAAGACTTGTTAAAATTGGGTTTCATAATTTCACAGCCAATTCAAATGTATTGTAGATATCTGCTTTCATCTTAAAGTCCACAGCCAAAAGTTACAAAGCCCTCTTGACACAGGACACAAAAATACTTCTGTTTCTGCATACCCATACAGAGGAACTGGTTACTTGGACAGGTGTTATTACACTGAAGGAAGAAGAATAGTGTTCTGCCCTTTCACTTCTTTTTCTCTTTTTCTGCTTTCCTTCTCTGCTGCAGCATCTTTAGTTCAGTCATTACATTCAAAGTTCTGTAAACCCAGGTGACCTGAAAAGTAAGTAAATTATTAAATTCAACTAACCCATATACCTTTATTTACCCATTTAATGAAAGCACTTATATAAATGAACTCATACATACCACAATTATAATAGTATTCACCAGCAGTGGGGCCGAAAATACAAGTGAAATAAACATTCCTCTTGAATCAAAGTATTGGTATTTAGAAAAGAGCCTGAAAGAAATACAATGAAAATGAAAGATGAAGCTTTACTTAGTGTAGTTCACACTTTCCCAGCAGCTATTCTATGTGGACATTGTACACATCATCCCACAGCTTGGGATCACCAAGCATAGGCCAGCATTTTACTGTATTAAGCCAGAAAAAAGAGGCAGTTGATACCTCATCAGTTATGAATATCAATATCAGTCTTTCTGTACAGTTTTACTGTGCAAAAACTTACTAACGTGACTGCAAGAGTACATCACAAGAGTTCATCCAAACCATGCATATTCTGAAGGACCTGAAATGACTTTTCTAGTTATTTGATTACTTATATTAGAAAAGATAACAAAAATAATAAATATAGCAAAGCTCTAATTAGGTCACGTATGCCTGAAGTGAAACACAAAGACTACAACTAGATAACAGCATAAAATGGTGTTAAACACATAACTTCCAATCATATCAGGTAAAAATTAATTCAATGCTCAATTCAATAATCAGTTTAATTCTAGTATACAGGTTCAGTAAAACAGACAAACATTAATGCTTTTTATACATATAAGTAAGTATATAAAGCAGCAGTGGGATTTTTGAGAAATGGTTCTTAACTTCAATTATTAAACATTAATACCAAAGAAAACCCAATAAAAACAAAGCCCAAAGTTCACATGCTTTTCTCCTTAACCACAGCACTCTGCTCTTCTCTCAGTTCTTTGACCAGTTAGTTTACAAGCATCCATATAAACAGATTTTAAGCACTACAATAAATTACACTATTAATAATTATTATTTCTTATAAGCTATATAGTATAATTTTATCCAAAAAACTGAAGTGAAAACATTTACCTCCAATTCATGGCTGCTAATTCATTGATATATTCAGCACAGTACACTAAGCCTGCTATATAACAAAATAAAAATATTAGATGTTATACTGCTTTAAAAGTAAACCGCTTGTAATACATCATGTAATCCAAATCCATGTGATCTTAAACCAAAGCTAGTATGTATTCTGCCAGTCAGCCATGACTGCTTTGGCTAGGCAATGTCACTGTGGATTCTCAGACTGATAAACCCTGAGACAACTCAAGTTGTTATCGCAATGTACAAGCCAGTCTTGCTCTTCATCATGCCATTATCACAGCTGTCAGCAGGGCATATGGTGAACTTGCTTCAGAAACTAAAGCTGACCATATTCAGCATTAAAACAGGGCAGAGTAGAAAGCAACTGCTGACTCTCAGTCGATTTCTTTTCTGCTTCTCCAGGACAGCAACACTTCATTGGGAGCCTGTTACACGGCAATGACCATGCAAGAAACCTTACCCCAGAATCCCAGATCCTCACTAAGGCCAGAGGTTTAAGTCACTACTTCACCCATTTTCTTGGAAATAAAATAAATACATGTTTATAGGTCATAGCAGGTTCTATGGCAAATTACCGCCGACAGACACATGCACTGCTAGCAGAGACACGCGAACCTGCAGGCAGTGCTCTGGTGCCGGCACCACACGGTGCGCCCGCGCACTCACCCATGCACAGGAAGTGCCCGACCTGCACCCGCCGGTGCTGCAGGGACGCGCACGTCAGGAGGAAGCAGAGCAGGTGGAAGGCCGCCAGCCCCAGCAGCCAGGGCTCGGACCAGTCCGTGCTCTGCGGGCAGAGGGAAAGCGGGTCAGGCAGCGGCGGAGAAGGGCAGTCACCGGGCGGCCACGGCGACCGGTGCTCCTTCCGCCCCGAACGCGGCCGGTCTCGGTCACGGACCGCGCCCCGCAGCCCGCCGCGCCAGGCTCGGCAAAGAGCGCGNCTCTGTTATGGAGAGCTGGCTGAGGTGGCTCCGCACACCCCGGTGGCTCCTTCTCCTGCGGGTGACTGAGAGCACTAGCCCTGGCTTTTCGGAGCAGGGAAGGAGCTCTGGTCGCGTTTTTAGCGTTTGACGTCGGGAAGCCGCCAGTGTCGTCAGCGTCTGCTCTCTGGGGTCCCGCTGGACTCGGCGCTTTGCGTCCGTGGCCCAACACTTGCGTTGGCTTTGATCTCCTCTCAGCAACACCCAGGGTTGGCTTTAGCGATGTAGGTGCAAGAAAAAAAAGAGCTTTAAGACCAGCTGGGCGTTCTTTAAAAACAAACACGGTTGAGCTCTCCAGGCAGGAACTTAAGTCAAATGAAAACCATTACTTCTCTCCAAGCAGTGCCCACCGCGAGGGGAAGCAGGACACCCTCCTGCTCTTGCCACTACAGCACAGCTCAAGAACACATTTTTTAACTTTGGAAGTTGAAAAAGGTTAAAATATTACAAAGGAAAAGGAACAAGACACAGGTTAAACACCTTAATTTATAACTCCATTTGCTAAATGTATCTCGGCCTGGAAGAACCAATCATTCTTAAGGTTTACCACTTAAAGAGGATTTCAAACTCAGAATTCTAACAACTAAGCCAAATCTAATCTAAATTATAAGATTTTTTTACACAAACAATACTTTAATATATACCTCTGCACTCAGCTTTCATTAAAATATTTTTTCTGACATTTTGGTGTATCAGATGTAAAGTTTTGCTTTTTTTTTTCCTTTTTGAAAATGCTTTGAAGTGCATGTGTAAGTAAACATTACAAGTATTTTTTAGATTTAGTTTACCATATAGCCAGATACGGTCATCACTGTGTGACGCAGTAGGGGCTGCCCGAGGCCCGCCACGTCCCACTGCAGATGTCCCTTGGGTGTGCTGCAACCTCTGGACCTTGTGGTCCTCCCTTGGGTGGCAGTCTGCTACTAGACAGCATGGTGTGCATCCACAGAAGTAAAGAAGCCGGAGGGGTCTCTCATGTGGGTACCAGCAGCCAGTGCTGGTTGCAGGTGCAAAAAAAAAAAAAAAAAAAAGTTGTTCAGGGGTTTTATACTAAGATAGAGAAAGCTGGGAACCAATAGAGAGAGGGCTAGGGGGTGGTACTTGGGAGGAGATACAACATATCAACCAACCATGGAGTAACAGAGGGTCCGGGGAAAAGGGACTAATAATGTATCGAGTGGGGTAGAAGTTTCCAGAGAGAAGGGCGTGCCTTGGGGAGAGTGACAAGGGCTCTCCACCCAGGGGGCAGGGGAATGGGTGGAGAGTGGGGAATGGAGAGTGGAGAGTGGAGAGGGGAGCGTGATCTCCGCCCACAGGACAGGGGAATGG
>VZTN01030684.1:5998-19571 GCA_013400515.1 Erpornis zantholeuca
CTTTCAAGATTTCATTACTGGTTTAGCGTAGGATATAAGTGACAGACCATTGCCTTTTATACCAAATGACTACAAAAGTATTTAGCTGCAGAGGATTAATTTTTTTACATTCCTGTTCAGGGAATGTGAGACTGACTTACATTAAATTTCCCATGCCATTTGGCTTTCTGAGGCCTCTGTGAAAATGCAGTGAAAATGAAAAAGTTTCCATGGCCTGGATGAATTTCTGATGAATAGATAAGGCTGTGTGTGGAGCAGAGATCTGTGACCCTCTGCAGCTTGCAGTCAGGCACTACACAGCTTCTTTGACATCAAAGGTTGCAGATTGTTTTGAATGAATAGAGCCCTTGCAAATCGCGTCTGCTAATCACAGAAGAGCTGGGTAGCCGTCATCTTAAAAAACTAAGAGTGTGAATTGTGGCAGATTATTTAGGCCTTCTTTAAGGTACCTCATCAGCCTAAATCCATGGAAACTCTAGCTGAAAGTTAGCTTCTCTCTTACAGGCTTCTTTCATTCCTCGGTGTCCAGTAGATACACACAGATACACACTGCATAAAAAGGAAAAAAAATAAGAGCACCTTATAGTCAAAAGTACTTGGCTATGTGGTACAGAGTAGCAGAGAAATATTCGAATTTCTCATGGGGGCCATAAAATTTTAAAATGACAACCACACCTCCAGGAATTTTTATTTTTGCAAGTAGCTTTAGAGGGCTAGCATTTTCTGTAGGAAGAGTGGGAGGCTGGAAAGCTGTCTGGTTTCATGGAAGTTTTCTTTTCCTCCTATACAATCGGATTATTCTACAAGCTTGTTTGTCATAAACTTTCTTCTAGGTTGTTACAGGCCTATTTTTGGAAAGCTGTATTAGAGGTTTTTGTGATCCTGTAGCAAGAATAAAGCAGGTTTGAGCAGCCTGGTGGTCTGCCTGTACTTGTCTATTCTGACCAGAGCATTTTGGATTTATACAGCATATTCACCACATGTCCACTGTAAAAAATAAATTTCTGAAGTTTAAAAAAAAAAAAAAAGAAGAAGAAGATGAAAAAAAAGTATATATTTTTATAATGGACTGTCATGAGGCTATTTCTTCAATTCTCCTTCTGCTCATGATTTTATAATTTTATTCCCTGCCCATGGTGTGATGCTCTTTAAGGTCCCTTCCAACACAAACATATGAGTCTGATTCTATGATTTTATGTAGAATCACAAAAGAAAAAGAAAGGAAGAAAGGAAGAAAGGAAGAAAGGAAGAAAGGAAGAAAGGAAGAAAGGAAGAAAGAAAGAAAGAAAGAAAGAAAGAAAGAAAGAAAGAAAGATTCCACAATTTTCACTAAAATCAGTGCCACTCATACCAAGGCTTTAAAAGAAAACTAAAAAAAGGGAAGAATTTAGGACTTTTGCTTGTGAATTTACAGTCCATAAATTTTGCCCTTTTTTTGATTAGTTACTCAAAGGAATTTCGCCTTGTTCTTCTGATGCAATTGTATAAATTGCTTTTTACCTCTGGTGCACCACCCATGCGAGTTTTATACAAAGTTTTATCCCGAACGTCGCTGGCACCCTGCTGTACCTAATTCCAAGGCTGTACCCCTCGGTGGGGCTCGGTAAGGAGGGCAGCGAGGAGGAGCAGGGGCAGGTGGCGGTGCGGCTGTGCCGAGCCCGGACGCTGGATGTCACTGCAGGACAGGGGACGCGGCCGAGCGGGAGCATCGTCCCCAGGGTCCCCCGCCTCCGCAGCGAGACGCGGCCGCACGGGCTCGGAGATGCCGGCGCTGCTTGCAAGTAACGTGGAGGTGCAGTGTATCTTTCTCTCTTGGAATTGATGAATTCCAGGACACGGAAAAAGCAACAAAATCAGCCTTGCTGTAGAGAGAATCTTTGCGATTACTGTTGTAAGATACTGGGGTTTTAGGTCTCGAAGCCTTATACAGAGCTTGCTCAGGTAAAGTCAAAATTACAGATTATGGGATACTCGTGTGATTATTTACTATTCTGTTTAATACATTCAAATAGAAGGCTTGGGGCTTTGCTAATTTTAAAATTTGATCTACATTTTTTTTTTTCCTGAAAGTAAAACAAGATGATCTCAGCATATTTATTTAATTCATATTTTATATATATTCTCTGCCTTTCACTTCCCATGCCTTCACATGCTTTTCATCTGTATACTCCCCATCATCCAAACTCAGATTCATTCACTGTTTATGCGCATTTGCAGTGTTTTTGTAAGTAAAACTCTTCACTCTTCTCTACTTTTCTTCCTATTTCCTTTTTTTTCCTCCATGTTTTGTTTCTACATATGACCTTTACGCTTTGCTTTTTTTCAGTCATATTGTCTTTTCTGTCATGTTCCTCTTCACTCTGTTATGTTAAACATTTTACTCTGCCCATTTTTTTTTGCACGGTTCTTCCAACTACTATCGCCCTTTCTTTTCCTCCCGCTTCACTTTTCCTTTCCTGTGATGTTTCTGTTACGTGTTCCCTTTGAATGTAATCTTTTCTCATTATTTTTCCTTATCTGTTTTGTTCCTTTCTTCTTCTCTCTCGATCTGCTGAATTCTCCCCATCTGTGAAAAAGTGCACTTTTTACTCTTTAATTTTTCTCATCAGTTCAGGGAAAAAGGATGAACAATGACAGATCACTTCCTGGCCAACATTTCTGCCAATGCAGTCAGATTTGACTGTCTGCTGAATTGTGGTTTCTAGTAAAATTATGTCTTACAACAGAGACTGTGAATGCAGTCTCCCTCGCTTATTAGCTTGCTTTATAAGTAAATTCCATTTTTCTCTCAAAAAACTTAATTATTCTTAATTGATAACCAGGGAGTCTGTACAGGAACATAAATCACGTGTGCACAAATATTTCCTTCACTTTAAGTGGTTGAAACTGAAAAATTAGTAGGCATTAGAGTGAACATATGAAACACAGATGATAAGGGTAGAAACACCCAGTTAAAAGTGAAAAGAACTTCTCCAAAATGTTTCGTACTGCTCATCCAGAACTGATTGCTCGGTACTGACCCTCATTTAAGACATGCGAAGTATCTTTAAAAGACTTAAGCTTTGAAACATGAAATGTCAAACTCAAATGGAAATTAATTATGTGAGTAAATAAAAAGCTTGACTTTACAGACGCTTACACATACAATGAACTTTTCCCTTCGTAACATTTTTTTATGCTGGGAGGACTAACAAGTTTTCTTTCAAGCTGTGTAATCAATGTTATAAACACCAGTCTAAATTAATAAAAGTTACTTCTAACATCTACCCAGCATGGATTTTACTGTTTCTTATAATGCCTGATAGAGACAGTTCAAGCCTTAAAAATTGCACATTTTTTCTAACTGCACCAAATCATTTGGCCAAAATCCCCTACAACCTATGCTAACTTCTATTTAGACCATCATTGCTACAATACCACAAATATTTGCTTATTTATAACTTCACATAATATTTGGACATAATAATATATAGTTATTGATATTAAATATTGTTCATATTTTATGACTGTGGGCTCTTTAATGAAAATTTAATGTTAGCTATTTTTTCTTTATTAATTGGGATTGCTGATTAGCCTCTAGCACAAGGCACGGGTTTTGCCCACCCCCAGACAACCGATCAGACAATGAAAGATAATGCATACAAATAATTCAGCTGTGCTCTTAGAGTGAATGAGTGAGTTGCAACACATAATGATAGAGCTTCATTCCCATCCTGTTTGAAGACTTAATGGGTGCCATACCTCTTGATAAAAAGCGTTGCAGCTATTCAGCTACTTGTTATTCATGTAAATGTTTTTATCTCAAAGGAGGAGTGTTTTTGGCATTGCCAGAATGGGTCAGAAGAGCCTTTGTTAGGGTGGAGATACTGGACCAACCAGAAACTAGAATCAGCTGTATCAGGGTACAAGCTGCAGTAAGGAATAAAATGCCCTCTCAGGCCAAAATAGTGTTAAACTTGTGTCCTGAAACCCAAGGCTTTTTCTCTATCCAGCATTCTGTCCCTGGATATTTATTACAGTAGCTCTTGATATTTTTATAAACCATTTAAATTTCAACATTTATAAACCATTGAAATATTAACTTTCTGAATCATGGTAACATCTTGTGTTACTATTCAATAAGCTGGACCTTCTGAGTGGGTTGTTCTTGAAGTTCAGTGATACAGCTGTGACAGGCCATCTAGCATTTAATATGTTTTTGGGCACTGTACCTATGGTAAGCACTGCTGCATGGCAAACAATACATGTGCTCAGCTGAACGAAAAATGACACTGAGGTTCCATATTTTAAACTGTTTCTGATCAGTGCAGTGTTGTAGTCCAAAGAGCCCCAAAGGCAGAATCAACAGTGAAGTAAGTCTATCTTAATGAATATATTGCATGTCGACCACCTGTAAATTTGGATTGCACTGGAAGCATAGTATTAGATGTACTAGATCCTGAAATGCTATGGGACTGTGCAGGGGGTAGCATATTTCCACTTGCTGCTCTCTCTCTTTGCTCAGCAGGCTGCTAGCCACTGGTAATTAAGGCAAATAAACTCTGCTTTCCCTGGAGTTGTTTTGAGCATGTTTGTTGTTGCTAAAGGAGCACAGTGTGGTGTGGTAGGACTCAAGAGTGAAACCAGTTCAGGCGTGGCAAGACATAAGCTGACCCTTAGCTCAGGACCCATTGCTGTGCAACTACCAAGTAAATTTAGAAAAGAGCTTAAAAGAATATGCCAATACCAGCCTAGCTGAAAATCATTTCCTTTTCCAATTCTTCGTCCTCTTTTCCTTTCTCTTGTACTCCTTCTCCCTTCCTCTCTCACTCTTGCTCCAGCTTCCCACCCCAGCCTGCAGCTGGTAATAGTTTACGGGGTGCGTTGCTGTGTTAATACCTTGTTAAGGCTGTTTCAGCTGCTGGGTCTCTGAGAGGTCACTGTCAGGACTATTTTACTGTGAACCCTTGATATGCAGGGTAAAGCTGGGGACAGGTAGAGCTTCCCCCTCTCACACCACAGGGAGCTGAGCTGCTGCAGGCACCCCTTCCCACAGTGTTCTCTGCTGGTAGTGTGGGCAATAAAAAATAATATGTTTCTGATCAAAAGTAATTAGGGCTTATAGAGGCATGTATATTAATGGACTAGACATCACATCATAGACATTGCCTGGTATCTCTCAATTCAGTTTGGTAAAGCTGCAGGTGTTAAAGAGCTGTTGAATGCTGTTGTCTATGCAATATGGAGAGTAGCAAAACCAATTCTGCAGCTCATAAAGTAAAGCTGAAAATAGGAGCAGACGATTAAAAATATAAAATGTTAGTACAATTGAACTTCTGTCACTGGTGTCTGAGTATGCTGGGCTTCTAGCACAGCAGAGAGTATTACATGTAAGCCCACGTCTGGATTTGAAAAGGCAGGGTTGTGATGTCGTTTCTCAGTTTAAGAAAATATTGTATATTTTCTCACAGAATTTGTTTGAAAAAAATATATATTATGTAGAAAATGGGAGAGAGAGAAAGAAAAGTAAAATCCATTTTACAGATCAAATACAAAGGGAAAAATCCACTTTGTATTTGTAGTATTTCTAGCACAGAGGGGGGAAAAAAAGGTTACCTGAACCACAGAATTTTTCTTTCTTTCCTTTTCCGGTTAGTTTTAAGATTCAGGTTGAGTGGTTGATTTTTGCACTCAATTGGTTACAAGGTTAATCACAGGCCAAGCATATTTATGGTTTTGTAATCCCACATTTATTTACTGGCTCTGCCTACATTTTTAAGGATGTGTTTGTTTTATAATACATAATTAATGAAAATTACTTCTCATTAGTTTTTTATTAATTTGGAATGCATGCGAGCCAGTGTAACATTTGTATAGTGTTCAGTGTATATATGCACATCCTGACAGCTAAGAATGCAATGAATAGTCAAAATTAAGGAATAGGATCCCTGAAAGTCTTCTATTGGATGTGTTTTGGATTGTCTTAGAAATCAATATTTCTCTTTCAGAAATGGAAATGGGAATATGGCTCAGATACAGTCACACATTTTACAAAGGTATATTTATTTTTTGTTTTTCTAACTTTGTGTTCATTTATTGAAGCTGCTTTAATTTATCACTTAATTATCCCTGCTATACATATGATCTGTTCATGAGAAATTTAAGGTGTAAATAATTTCCTTTAATATGAACCTAATGTAATCCTTCCCTTTCTGCAAAATACAGATGAGATATAAATTAAATTTGGCAGTAAATGTACAATGCTGACCTAGACCCTGTGAGGAAAAGGCAGATTCTGAGAGATAAGCCTGGCAGTGCCCTCTGAACCCGGCAGAAACTGGCTCAAATGCTATATAATCAAATTATATTTTTCTTCTAGGGGTGGACAAACAAATTGCTGAACAGCATGAGCATCCTCTGTACTGGGAAATCTCAGTCAAAAAGTGTTTGGTTACTGGAAATCTGCAAAGCATACCTGCCAAAACAAGGTTACTGGGGATTTTCAAGTCTTACAAATTTCACCAAAAATTAACAGGGGACAAGTCATTATTTTTGTCATATGAAAAGGCTAGAAATGACAGTAAATTCTAGCACTTCCTATGAGACTCTAGAGATGGAAAAGGGGGGATTAGGCAGAGAGATCCTGCTAGTTTTTCTTATTGTTGAATGAATAGTTAGCACAGAAAGAAAGGAAAAGAAATATATATACCTCAGTAGTACATATTTGACAGGTTACAGTAAAAATTGATACTGTAATTCTTTGAAAGTCCATTCAAACGATAGAGTTCTGAACACAGTTTTCTGTAAATGTAGAGATTTTGTACATCTTTATTTTAAAGGAAAGCATAAAACAAATCTGTAAAAAAGTCCTGGATTACATTTGCAGTGATCAAATACCTGCTGCAGGTGAATGTGTAAATGATTTTCATTTGGAAGCCTTTTTAGTTGTTTGGCTATTTACTCATGCCTTTGTATGATTGATAGGTGCAAACTTGGCTCATAACTGTACAATTACATTTTTGCAAAACTGTCTTCTGTCTCTCCCTCTTCTGTGGTTTGGAAGTTATTGATTGATGTTATTGTTAGTTACAGTTCAAAAATACAGGTTTTTCTCTTATTCTGCTTTAGAAGGTATATATCAGAGCAGTGACAAAACACTTCTTTGCACTCTTAGGTTCCTTCTAGTGGGTTTTTGTCTATCCCCAGCAATCTTCCACATCCTTTCCTTGTCAATTCCTCTTCTTCTATTGCTTCTATTGCATGAACGTGACCTCATCCAGAGCTTTTTTGAACAGTATGTTGTCCCTCCCTTGCCTATTATCTCTCTACCAGTGATGATACTGGATGGGATGAGTGGGAGTAGCTTAAACAGAGAAGGATAGAAAAAACCCAGTAAAGCACCATAGCATTTTTTAAGACTGGATATTTAGATGGAAAAAAGTGGGCAAAGTGATATTCATTTATTGAATATTATTCAATAAATGAATATCAATATATTAGTGATATTCATTCATATTCAAAGTGATCCTTTTATATTTTAAAGAAAAATGTAAGCCAGCAGCAGCTAGGAAGGCAATGCAGAAAGAATGTCATGAGGAGTAAAACTGATTAAGGCCTGAGTAAACAAAAGCAAGAGTTCCTCCTGCCTAAAAAGGCTCATCCTTCCAAACCATCCTGTTCCATCAGCAGAGAAGACAGAACTACAGATAACCTCGGTAATAACATCTGTTCAGGATGGATGTCAAAGAATATTAACTGGAGGAGCTGTGAATGCTAAAATAGCTGAGTTCTGCTGGAGATATGCCAACAAATGATAATGTGGCAGTCTTTTCAAGAATTAATATTCTTCAGGCACTAAGCTGTCCTTGTCTTTTATATCAGGTCTGGTTTCTAAGATGTTGTATCTCCCACGACAAGACCACATCAAGCAGATAGCATGTATGTGGCCAGAGAGGTTAAATAATCACTTTCTCTGCCTTCTCATCAGCTTGCTTGCACCCCCTGAATCTGCCAATTAAATACTTTGCATCTCAGAAATGACCATTTTTATGTTAATTCACTCAGTTAAACAGGCGAATTTTAACACAATTTGAGCACAGTGTTTTGGTGACACACTGGAATGATGACATGGATGCAGTGCATTTTCTAATCATGAGTGGAAGAAATCCATGCTGTTTTACCTTTTTTAGTATCCTGAAATTTTTGGATTGGAATAATTTTGAAGTGCTACTAGAATAGTCTTCCTCGGGAGCTCATACAGTTGTGCTAATGAAGTTATCATGGTCTCAGACAATGTTAGGAAAGTTTCGAAAAATTATTCTGAACACAAAATGTGAGGGGTGGAACTAATTTTTAAGCATAAAACTGGGAATTGCATACTGGATTCACTCTCTTGTTTAAAAAAAATCTTTAAAATATAAGGCAAAAAGTTATGGAGCCTAGATTCTTGTAGAAAGGCGAATGTGTACTGACAAGAGTTAAACAGACACCATAATTCCTGTCCTGTGGAAATTAAAAATAGTACCATTCAGAACTGCAACAAAAATGACATTTTGAAATTTTCCGTGTAATGAAAATTCTGACATTTTGCTTAGAGAAGGTCAGAGTGACATTTCATTGTGAAATACTGAGAGTGTTTCTGGGGCTTCTTGGGTCATCTCTAATCCCCTGCCAGGTAGAAACCCAAGGATTTGGGGGTCCTTTTTAGCACAATGTTCTTGGAGTGCTGGGGGGCAAACAGCTTGGAGGCATGGTCTCTGCAGCAGCCTGCCTAACGGGTGGCCACTAGACCAGATGAACAGGGTGGCAGAGTGCCAGGCAGAGCATTCTGACTTTTATTAAGATGTAACAATGACCAAAATAATCTCACCCAAAAATTCTAGTGAAATAGGAGTTTAGAAAATCCGGAAAAAACCTAGAACTAAATGCATATGTTTGTAAGGTGCTTTGTACTCTATGAGTAGATAATCTTCTAAACTGGCTTAAGTACCTTATTCTTTCTCATTTCCTGAACATGTTAAACTTATTAAAACATGACTACTTTTTCGACACAGGGAAGTATGGTCTTTATATATATTTTTTTTTACTTTAAAATTTAGAATGGTTTTACATTCTGTGGCTAAATTAATTTCTCTTGGGCCCTCTGTGGTCATTGCCAGATAACCTTTTAGGGGTTTTGGTTGATTGGTTGGGTGGTTGGTTGACTTTTTGGGGGGTCGCTGGGTTTTGTTTTTTTTTTTTTTTGCCAGGTGTGACAGCATATTTGGGATAATTCCAGAGGTTTAAGAGCCTCTATTCCCATCTGCTTTCTTGAAACTGTGCAGTCTGAATTAGTTCTGCCATCTGGGTAGGAATAAGAACTTCTGATGGAATGGAATAATTTTATGTAAACTATGATTAATGCATTATATGAATTGGAGAGAAAGTTGTCAATGAAAATCCAGTCATACCCTCTGATCACAGAAATCTTTCCCTGGCTAGAGCAACTAAACCTTTTTCCCATGCAGGTTGTTAGACAATAAATCAAGCACTTCCAGTGAGCTGTACTTTTACTCAGAGTTCAAGTACTGCAAACATCATCTATTTATACTGGACCTATATAAGCAATATCTCAGAAGCAATGCAGAGTTCCATGCTCTAGTGTGGGAGGGTGTTCCATCATCTCCAGTACTCTGATGCAAAATCCATGATGCTGATTTCCAGTAAGATTCAGTTGTGGTATAAGGCAGAGGTATTCTGCCTTTCCTTTTTTATAGCCTTCTCCTGCCTTTTGTAAGTTGCAGTGGAGAAGACTAGCAGAATACCCGTGCTGGCCTCAACAGCAGTACCAGCGAACTTCATGCCTACATTTTTTGTGTTGTGTTCTTACCCTTCCTTCCTGCCAGGTAAGGAACTATGCATATATAGAACATACTTGACACTGAGAATTCCCAAGAGTACTTGATTGTATTCTTCCTAATGCAGAAATATGCCTAACATTTTCAAGAACATTTTCAAGTTACATTTTAGCCCGTGAATGAAGGTGAAATGTATGGAAAGAGTTGTTGGTTTTGGTTCAGCCCTTTGGTAGTCCACAAGACTGGTTTCAATGTACCTGATTTAAACTATTAGACAACAATTAAGCTCCACTGGAAGACCAGATATCTTTGTGAATCAAACGAATACTTACTTCCATTCTCCATCTTGCACAATTTGTGGGGGTGAAATTAATACTAATAGATGTCTTCTGAATTATATTGCTAAATAATATAGAGCCTAATATTGTCTCTTCTTCATTGTTTTACTTAACAGTTTCAAAATTCTTTGCTAACATACACAACAAATAGTATATAAAAATTAGGTTTATTGATGGGGATAATATGGTCAATAGTTTAATTACCCTTGTCTGGAATCTCATAATCTCTACCAACCAAGGCTTCCAAAATGGCCCAAATTATCTCATTTATGTATATCTTTTGTTTCTAAGGATATGTTACTCAATGGAGGCCTACAGTAATTTTGCGGATTGAGACTGCTGTTTTCCAAGAATAAACTTCAGGAGATTCTGAATCAAAGTGGCACACAAATTTTAAGGAATTGCAAAAAGTTATGTTATAAAAAAGTTTGCTTCCTTAATGTAAACAATCATCCTTATTTAAATTAATTGAAGAACAAGAATTGAAAATAAATCATGGAGTAAGAGTTAACTAAAACATTAAGAGTGGAAAATGAGGGAGAGAACAACTTCCATCACCTCCAGTTATGTCAAATTATTATTTGTACTGGTCTTTTATATTATTACAATGAAATTAATAGAAGTTACCCAGAGAATTCCAGGAGAACTCAGCTCATTGCCAAAAGCGAAAATTATCTTGCATGTATTTGTACATTACTTTCTATTTGAGAGAAATGTAGGAGTGCTTCTGGACATGCAGTATACCAATTTTGTTTTCTGCTACCCCGCCTAAAAATGCACCAGGCTTATAACTCAAGCAAACAAATTAGATAAAAACCCATTGCCTTTTTCAGAGGAACATCACTGATCAGTTTAAGGTATCTCTGAGGCAAGGTGATCACGCACAAATGGTGCCTCATGATGCCTTTGGGCTGGCTATTCAAATAAAATAAGGTGAAACAGCAAAACAAAACAGTTTTCAGTATAAGGATTGACTTCTGGATCTGCATGCATGCATTCCCTTGTGCTTTCCAGGGAAAGGGTGGTGAGTTTCCTTAGGTAGCTCAAGGACCTGTGCACAGGCTGCTTTGATAGCACTGCTGACTTCAGTGAATTGGATCCAAAGAACCCTCAGCTCCTTTTCAACTTCCTTGAGCTGCAGAGACCTGTTGGGTAGTTCTGATGGAGCACATTTGCTCTATGATACATGCTAAAGCTATTTAGATCTACAAGGGAAATTACAGCTGGTGACTAGGGGAGGTTTGAAGGAGAAAATGTCTGTTATTCAGATATATAATTACTTCTGCAATTCTTGCACAGGGGGTGACTTTCTGACCAGGAACAGAAGCAGCTGTTCCCAGTCCACTGACAGCAGGAGAAGCACAGCCTTGCGAGGGTACCCAGTCTGTCTCCTCTGAAGGAGAGTGTCTTCAGAACTGGCTGGCTTTGAGCTGAGCATCTGCCCCAAGAGTCCTGAAAGTTGGAAGCTGTAGTCTGCTTCTCACATAGAAATTCAGCTAATGCTTCATCAACCTTTAGTCAAGCAACTATGTTTCACAGGATTCAAATAAAATTTTTAATGCCTTTAAATCTTAGTAATTTCATTAAACTCATTTTGCCTCTGAGTCATGTGACAGTGTTGATGGAAGATGGGAGAAGGGAAAGCTGCTATTTCTCCCTGCAGTTGTCATCATGTAAAGGTAGTATGGAATAGGTTAATCATTTCAAAGTTTAAGTAGGGTAAATTCTGCACATTTCATGTTAATGGCTTTGAATGTGTGATACAATAGATGATGAACCATGGAGGTGTGTGCTGTGTGGTCAGATGGTTACCTAAAACCAGACACTCTTGCCATCCATTATGATACCGTGACAAAAAAAAAAAAAAACAAAAAAACCTGAGGAATGGGTAGATATGCAACAAGACCCCTTCTGCTTGTAATAACACTTTAGCGGATTAGGAATCAAAAAATATAGAGGATAGTCACCTCAAATTTATTTTCCTTTCAGTGTTTTCTGAAAATAATGGTTTTGTTTTATTCTCTTTGAAGAAATAACAATGTAAAGAAGATATTACCAAAGGTATTTGAAGTTAGTCTGACCTTCTGGTGAAGGAGTTTCATATTTGAGGATTGACTGGCTGTACTTGAAGTGACGAGGGATCTTGCATATGTTGCTGCTGCTACTATTCAGTAGCTGTTACAAAAATCTTTCATCTGGGCAGAAAACAACACAAGAATTGTTCACTTGGACAGTAATGAATACTAGAGCTGCCATTTTAGCCATGACTATTATTCTCATGGCAAGACTAAATGTGAATATCTTCAGTGCTGAGACATCACTAGTTATGCAAAGGCTGCAAGCCTTCGAATCTCTCTTTATGCCAGTTTAGAAAGGGTCAGATTTAGAAATAAGAAGTTCATGTAAATTTACAGAATATGCTGAGTTGGAAGGGAACTTAGTAGGAATTAAAAAAATGTGGAAGAGGGAAAACTTTTCAAGAACTTCAAATTTCTATAATTCAAACTATTTTGACAACAGCCTGACTGGGCAGAGGATATGTGAAAGAAAAATTTCCTTTTATAGAGGAATTTGTTTCTTGCAGAGAATAGATTACATGATTCCTGGATTATTTGAATTATTGCATTTCGGCATCAGACAAAGTATCTGAAATTCTTTTTAACCTTAGAAAGATTTCTGCAAAAAAGCATAAAACTTTAAATGGTAAAAACCGTCTTTCTGTTTCCAAGATAAGAATGTTCATGAAAAGCATATATTACATATTTATTAGTAGAGAGTTCACACATGGGTTGCCTAGCAGTTCACTTTACAAACACGCATTGTTGACTTCATGAGCTAATAGAAAGAAACACTTTTTCTCCATACCTCGCCTGCAGCGGTTAGATTTATTAGAGAATGATGTGCACAATCCCCATATATAAACCAATCAAGGGATATTTTCTACAAGCTTAAGTGCCTCACATAATTTATTTTTTTCCCCAACCAAAGTCTAGTAACTTGCATGATTACTGATCTTTGTGTTCTAGTTCTTGTCATCAATTCATTCCCAAACTCATAAAACGCAAGGTCCTGGTATGTAGTTTTATTTCCAATTTTTCAGTGAATGAAGAGTTCCTTACGTTAGAAGCTATGATCTCTGCAAAGATATTCTTCATTGCATTGGGTGAAGTAAATACTGAAGTATATTATTTGATTTGTCATATTTGTCTGTCTGAAAAAGCAAAGACATCCATGCTGCATTTTAGGGCCAGATCATCAGTTAGAATAAACTTAGCTCTTGTGTGTTCTTCAATAAAGCATAGCTCTTGTGATTTCACATGTTTTCATATTACAAGACTAGTAGTCCATGAAACAAAAATAAACTGGTTTTGTTGCAAATCCATTCTACTATCCTGAAATAAAATAGTAACTGCAGAGAGT
>VZTN01030687.1:1547-28036 GCA_013400515.1 Erpornis zantholeuca
TATTTTGCTTAAATTATATGATAGAAAAAATGTTAGATCATAGAATCATTAATGTTCATCATGTATTTGAGAGGTACTTCAAGACTGAGGTCTCCAGACTTAGGATACGCCCAGGTGGGACTGATCTTCAGAGACAGTGTAATGTAAGGTCTTGCCATCCTGATGAAATATTGGGGATACATATCAAAAACCCCAACTGCTCAATCAACATAACAGCATTTTACATGCATCATTGCTTGAGAGTTTTTCCTATATGGAAACATTAACTTTCATTTTTTAGCCTATCTTAGAAGACAACAAACTGGAGTATCTCTGCAGCTACTACAGTACTGTAAATCAAAAGCACTAAGTTTAGTGTCTGAACTGCAGGGAAAAAGCCCAAAAACAGCAGGACAGCACCTACATGGAATTTAATGTTGTCAGATCATTTGGTTTCACCAGAACTGCTTTGGTTTACTTTCCTCAGAGCAGTTTAAAAGTTGTTTAGCCCTTCAGGAGTTTCTACTCACTTCCTAATCAGAAGGAACAAAGTCAAACCTATGGAAACTATGTATGCAATTGGCAAGGATTTCAAACTTGGTGTGTCCTTTGGTTCACAGACTAAGCTTGACCTATATATATATAGACACACGTGTGATTCATTAATGGTAACAGGGAGTTTTCTGATATGAGTTCTCATGCATGTCTCATACAAATAAAATAAATTGTGCAGTCTTTTGACATGATTTATATACTTAGGACTTGATCCAAGTCTCGAAAAAAATAGTGGAGCATCATCTAATTAAAGCCAACAAAGATAGTCACAAGCTTCCAGTATGGATAGGGTAGGATTGGATTTTGGCGAAGCTTTTTTGGTTTAACAGATAAATATTTTAATTAAGTTGCCCTTGAAGATGGCAGAGATGCCTAAAGACTGACATCTCTCTGCTTAAACACCAACAAGAGTAATCAAATGAAAGAGGGAACCAAGCCTTTCCACAGGGTCTAGCATCAAACCTGTCTTACAAGTTACTCTGCTGAAATGCTCCTCAGTGCTTTTGGCTGAGGCAGACAGCAAAAGTGTCAGCAGGATTGTGGGCAGGGTATGCAAGGCAAACATTTATGCATAGAGGTCAGGATTTTAAAAATGCTCAGTGAAAGTGGTGAGCACTGTGGAAAAGACATCCACTGACACTGTGGTTGGTTCTAAACCTGGCCATGGCAGCAAATTTGAAATTATTTTCACATAGGTCACTCAGTGCAGTCACTGAGTGAAAAATTCACAGATTTCATTCAAATTCAAGTCAGCGTCAGAGCAGAAATATAAAAACCTAAAGACATGTGCATGTGCAGTGCAGCACAACTTTGGAAGTCCTTTGACAAATTTATAAGAAGGCCCAATCTTCAAATATTTACATGGAAAGGGAATGGGGAAGTTCTTTTTAATGAATCTCTGGATCAGAACTATATCAACATGTAGTATGTTAGATTTCTACAAAGGCTATTTTATTACATATGTATTTAACATACATATTTTGAGGGGAGAATTTTTTTTGATGAGCAGTAAAGATAAATGTTCCTCCGGATGAAGGGAGGGATGGAAAGCTGTAGAGTACTCAGTGTGATAAGTATTAGAGAGGTAAGTTTTAAGATAGGAATGTAACACTGAAATTATTTAGATAACTTGTCTTGAAGTTTCTAAGGCATCAAAAAAGATAACAAATATCAAGTGAAATATTTATACTTCAGTTGCATACCATGTGCAGCAGGAAGACAGCTCAACCTTTTTTTTTAAATTTTTGTTAGACAAACAGATATTTCAGATACTGGATCCCTGAAGGCAGTGCTCAAAATTAAGTAACTACTAAAACTGAACATTTAGGAAGTTTGGGCTATGGCAGCAGTATGAAGTTTATAATGAAATCTTTTGTGACAGAAATATTGCAAGTGTGGTTATAAGAGATCACTGAGACCAGAGTTCTCTCATTAACCAGCTGTATAGCACAATTTTTCATATTCAAAAACCAAATTCAACTTCAGATTTGCCTGGTGTACTGTTATGACCTCATATACAGACAATAGCTAGGCTCAGAAAACACTTTATAGGTTGCTAAGTGAAGGACTTTGAAGGTAGAGAATGCCAGATATTTTCTTCATTCTCAGTTCCACTCTCTATTGCCTTTGTGGTGAATGAAGCTTGTATCCTTTCACTGGAAGGAGAGAAAATTTGATGTATTCATACAATTAAAGACTGCATCATGTTTAGTATATACAATGAGTATTTTCCTGGGCTAAAGAAGTGGCATTTCTCCAGCTCAGTGATGTGATTGCTGCTGAGTTTTAGGTCTATCAGGACAAAAATAACACATTAAAAAAAAACCCCAACAATAAAATTTTGAATCTTGTTAGTATCCCTAACTGCAGAAACCATCAACGTGTGTCTGCATGGTGCAATACAGTACAGTGCAGTGCAGGAATCTTCACTCACCACTTAAATGCAGATACTTCTGTGATGCCTTCCACTCTTAACAAAGCCCAAAAAGTACAAAAGAACATAGCACGGAAGCAAGGGTAAACACAACAACACTCTGTGAAGTGGTAGGAAGGAACTCAGACAGGCAATGGGGACTTGGTGAGGACACTATGGTTAACATTTATACTTTATAATTTTCAAAGTGTTTTGCAGACTTTACCAAGAATTTATAGCAATCATAATAGAATTTTTGCTCATAACACCTTTTCAGTCAGATAAAGTGGGAAGAATATTGTTAAAATTGTGTTGAAAAAAAAAAAAACAAAATGTCCCACCTGATTTCCTTAAGGCTCAATCCACATGATTCTCATTAAATCCATAGGATATGGCAGTGCTAGTAACCAAGAAAATCAGATTGCTGATTTGATAACAACTAAGATGTTGTTGTCAGGTCTTTGTCTTTACACAGATTTTGCAGCACCGAATGTTATGATGAATCTTTGTTGGCAACCTTAAACTACAATGGTTAAGAATAATGAAGGATCAAAGATGAACTCAGGTGCCTGATTTTAAACAATACTGAGAGAAAATGTCATGCTGACTTTCCACCAGCACATTAAAAAAGAGAAAAATATAAATATTTTTTTCCAGATGGCATGTCATGAATTGAGAAAATCTGGACAATAGACTCCATTTACTCTACTTTTTCTCACTGTCCTTATTACCCCAAAAGAAGCTATTTCTCTTATCTTCCATCTCCTGTTTGTTTTTGTGACATAATTATCTGTCCAGCAGTTGTTGGAGGTGCAGGCAAAACTTTTTCACCAGCCAGCATTTCTGCAGATTCTTCAGTGGCAAATTAATATTTCCTTTGCACGTCTATCCATCAAAATATTGTTTCTAGCTTCGAAAAGTTTCACTTCTCAAAAGAATCACTAATTTCAGAATTGCTAAATTTTCTCCTCCTACTTTCATGCAGTTGATGAGAGTTCTAGTGGCATGCTAGTTTTTTAATATAATCAAATATAAATGAGATAAGATTTTGGGTATTATTTACCCAAATAATTGGGTATTATTCACCCAAATACTTGGCGTTGTGCAAATCCAACTGACCAGTGGAAACAAATCACGTGACAATGGTCATGTAGGAATTGTGAATTGGAGTCTCAAGATAAGAGATCAATAGAAAGTCTCATCAGACTGTCAGTATAGAGGTCTGTTGACTACACAGCCTTCTTTCCCACAGCCATCTGGAAATTCACAGGCTCCATTAACTTCCAAGGGTAGATTATCAAAACAGGTGCATTGCACTGTCAAGAAAGAAATACCCTGAACAGGAACTGAAAAATACTGTGGGCAGTCTGTGTGAATTTCTTTGTCCTCCAAACTACAGATGTAACAGAAATAATACATCAGGTCATGCTCTGATCTGGGGTGGTCAGTTGGAGAAAAATCTATGCAAAACAAACTTAATTGTAATTATGAAGGCCAGGAACTCTGAAATAAACTGGAAGTATTATTAACAGTAGAACAACAGCATAGCAAGAGAAAAAGCAATTTAAACAACTCCATCAGCTCAAAAAAGCCTTTAATATTAATAGAACACAAATTTCTGAACTCTGTTTCCCTGAAAAGTCTTGGTTTGGAAATTACTGTGAAAGCTGAAGATAATATGTATATAGAGAGGTACTCAGATGAATAAATAAAATGCTGAGGTAAATGTATGTTATAATTTTTGTAATCTCTATAGTTGTTGTTATATGTGTCTGTTTACATTTCAATGAATGAAAGAAGCTGTTTTTGCTGCCTTTGTTTTTTACACAGCAAATTTAAATGTAGAAAAGTCTGTCTGCAGTTGTATGTCAGAATCCACAGCACTTGCAGAGAGTCCCATTGAAATCCAAATATGGATATGGGAGATCAAGTTGAAATCTGTTGGAGGGGGAGCAATATGACTTCATTGCCCTCTATCGCCATTCTTTTTTTTTGGCTGCCTTGCAGTGAATAATCAACTGAACTTGGATGGCAAAGAGAAGTTGCTATATAGGCTGCTGAGCTCTACAGCTAGCAGACCTGCCAAGTCTTAAACACTGAGAAAGAGACATTTGTCTGACTTCTTTCACACTGTCCCATGTATTTTCAGAAAACAAGTCATGCACTTGCAGCTTTACTTTTGGGCCCCACAATTTCTGTTCTGCTTCATGATCCCTTGTGCCAGACAGACCTATAGACGCTTAGCTGTAGCCTGGGCCATGGGAAATCACGGAGTGGGAGTGAAACTGCTGCACCAGGCTGCTCTTCAGAAGTGTAAATCTAGCAATCAAAAGGCCCCTGACAGAGACCTTTCTGGAACGTGGGCTCTCTGCTGTTGTGTGAGGGGCTACATGCCTCCCACACAACTCTTCCCCTTTTTCTTGTTCTGCAGTGACCTGACATGCAGGGTCACATGCACGGAGGCCTTGGGAAGCTGAAAGGTCTGCAATGTCACTATATAGCTGGGAAGAATATGCTTCTTGTATAAATATTAACACCACAGGTATAGGATTAATTCCTGTGCTTTCAAAAAGCACTAAACCTCAGCTTAAGTAAGTGAAAATAGATTGCAGGCAACCTTCTGCAGCAAGAAGCATGTCCTGAGAGTCAGCATTGAGACTTCATTTAATTTCCTCATCATCAGAGTTATAGTCTCTTTTGCCATGGTCTAGAGGGGAAACAGTCTTCCTAGGTTAAGTTTCTGGGAGCTCTCATGGGTGCTGATATCCATCACAACTCTCTGTCATCTCCTCAGCACACGCCATAAGCAGTTGACATAGCACCGAAAACAGTAGAAATAAATCATTGAGCAGCTAATATGGTCATCTCAATTTTTTTGAGTCTGTATTTATGTCCTTTGTTCATGTCCTTTTTTGAGATGTCAAATGAATATTCTGAGCTTAAAATGAATGCTAACAAGGACAAAATGCATACCTGTGAATGATTGCCACTAATGATATATCTGTTCTAAAAAGCTTAGAAATAATTTTGTACCTAACCTACATGAAATATTAGAAAGAACTGTGAGGAGCAATGCTGAAAATTTTTTTCTTCTGGTGTGGGATACTGTGTCTAATCAATAGAGTTCCTTTATTGAGCTTTCTTTACCTTCCTTTAGACACCACATTTGCAAGGGCCCATTCTCTCATATGAGAGCATAAGAGATGGTGAAAATACCATGTAATTAACATCTTTTGAGCTCTGTTTCCTGGGTTCTGTTCTGAGCTATGTTTCCAGTACATAGTGGAGAAAGTCCAGTGAAAGGCCATGAAGACAATTAAGGGACTGGAGTACCTTTCTCTGTACAAAGAAAGACTAAGAGAGCTGGGATTGTTTAGCCTAGAGAAGGAAAGGCTCAGGGGGAAGCTCATCAATGTCTAGGAATACCTGAAGGGAAGGTGCAAAAATTAAGACAGCCACTCTCTTCTCAGTGGTTCCCAGGGACAGGACCAGAGACAATAGGCAGAAACTGAAACACATGAAATACTCTGTGAGGGTGACTGAGCACTGGCATAGGTTGCCCAGGGTGGTTGTGGAGTCTCTACCCTTGGAGGTATTCAAAAGTTATCTGGACCTGGTTCTGAGAAACCAGCTCTAGGTGGCCCTGGCTGAGATTAGGGGTCAGACCAGATAACCTCCACATATCCTTTCCAACCTCAACCATTCTGGGATTCTGTGAATAATAATGCTTTTTTTAATGTGTCTTAATTTCATTGGTTATTTTCTCATTCATTATGCTCTACACTGGGGGAAAGTTGGTGTTTGAATTTATTTGGTTTGTTTTGCTCTGTTTTATTTTTTAAACTATGTGCCAAAATTAATTTCATTTCAGAAAGGGAACACGATAGCTATTTTTAGAGGACGTCTACCTCCTGTATGTTCTGCAGGCTTAGAAGACCTTTCTTCAGGAAGGTGCGCTGCCTCCCTGTACTGTTAATATATTGCTTTCAAAAAACCAAGAGAAGATTTTCCTCCCATGACAGCAATGTGAGCTAAGCTGTAAATGCCAAAGTAGCACCTACCATTCGGACTCACTTGTCGACAATAGCCTGGGAATTCAGGGGCATTCCAGAGAATGCTGGGGTACTGGGAAAATGGGAATTTTGTGTACCAGTAACTCCAAAATCTCTGCAGTTTGTGGCAACTGGAGAGATGTATTGGGGAGGTAGCTGGAGAGAAAGAAAGGATGCAGCTGGATTTCTGAAAGGCATGTTTACTGCTAAACCTCTACCTGACAACTTTCTGAACATGGAGAGGCACAGCTTTGGGCAAGGGAGCTGTGGGAAAGCAATGAGCAAGCAGTTATGGAAAAGCACCTGGTCAAAAAATGAGGAAGTTGAAGTCTGAGATGTCCTAGGTGTGTATGTGTATATATATACAGTGCACATACTGTATATATATATATAGCACAGGTATGTGCTATTGGTCATCGAGACCGGTTGAGTGCAAGGAGGAAGAGTATGGTAATTTTTTCACTACAGCTTGCATCTTAAATTAATGTAGGTGCTAGGGCAAATCATCAAAGACCTATCAATCAGTACCAGGTTAGCTTTACCTTGTTCAAGTAGTATAGCACACAGGAAAATTTATCAGGGTTAAGTCCTATCCAGTCCTATTTAAAAGTTCTAGATTTTTCCATCCAGACATTTCATCGCTTTGCTCGCATAGACTTCCAAAGAATTTATCCTGAGGGGCTATTTCTTCTTGCACTGCAGTTACAAGGCATTAGTTCATGCACTGCCGGTATGTCAAAACGTGTAGCTGATAACTTGGTTACATCATTAGTTATTCCTACCTCAGGTGGAAAAAAAATATCTGTCTTAAAGCGCTGCTCAGTGTGCGTGTTCTGCAGATTCTCACAGAGGGACCTGTGGTTACCTCAGCCTGATGATTGCCCTGCATTCTTCTGATGTAGACACCAAGAGCTGTTGAAAATAATTGAGACGCTTGTCAACAGAGAGGGAGACTGGACTTCATCAAAACTGTTTTAGTCTCCAGGACTGATGACCTTTTGATGGAGTTTGTTTTAGTTAGGAATTAAGTGTCCAATGCTGTGTGGTGTGAAGAGCCTTCCCCGAGGTGCCGAGTATCCCTGTTTCTCCTGCCGTTGCTTCGGCGCTAAGCATCGCTGTCAAGGCACTGAGCGCTTTGCAGAACAGGGCTTCAAACTGCTTCTGAAAGGAGAAACAAGGTTTTTACTTCTGTTTTTGAAAGAATGAATTTAAATTTGAAATACAGAGTTGTTGTGAGTAATCCACTGTTCATCGAGAATGAAAGCTATAAAGGAAACTAATTTAGCAGATCCACACTAAAATCACTTTGTTAGCTAGAACTGGGGCATAAAGGCAGGTAGGTTAATGCAGGGAAAATACATGCATATCATTTTGCAGAAGGGAAATTCCAAACAGAGTGCAATTTCCCAATTATTCTCTGCTATTAATATTAGTGTTATAATACTGATCATAATGTTTAAAAAATATAAGGTTTCTGAGTTGGTATATGTTTCCAATTTTTTTTTTATTGCTGTAAACTGAGCCAGCTGATGAACAGCCTCTAGGGACGAGACAGGATCACCCTTGTTTCCTGTTCAGCCTTGCTCCAACAAAAAGCTAATGAAAGAAAAGAACGTAATGGCCTTGCAACCCAGGTAAAAGGTTCAGGAGGGTTCACAGGTCAATTGATTTCTAATCTTACTCTATGTTATATTTCAATCAAAAAAGACCCAACCCCAAACACAACCACTCCAGTCCCATAGTGCAAATGTATGTTTGGCAACAACAACCTGATTTTACATTGTCTTAGAAAATCAAGTGTGAAACCTCTCGCAGCAGAAGGACACTATGTGAAGTGCAGCAGCAAGCATTCTAAGCCATTTGAAAAATTCTTCTGTTTAGCTATGTCAATATGGATGGTGGTATACCAGCATATATATGCACACACAAATATATTTCAAGGTGGAAATTTTTAATTAGCCCATCTGCAAGCTTAAATAGCAAATCTGCATTGAATACATTCTCAATTAATTTAGTGAAAATTACACCATTGACCATTTCTTTACTGCACTATCTCAGAATGGAGAAGGAAGAGATATTAGTTGCATCACTGTAGAGCAATGAGATTTCTGTAAGTCGTGATCTGCTGGCATGTAATAACTCGATCTGCTTCATGCAGACAAAATATATTAAAAGTATGGACGAGTGAAGTTTGTGCCCCAGGGAGAAGGCAAGATAATGCATTGAAATTGTTCAGAGGTAGTTAGATACCTAATGGTCTAATATGTGAGCTATGTGAGGTCTGGGGTCTGGTTCTCATAAATTCTGGCTAGACTGATCCTGTAATTTCAAGCAAAGGATAAAAGCGTTAACCAGAGTCATCAGTGTTCAAGGTCCATGATGCTGAATATTATTCATGTAAAGATTCAAGAAAAACACTAAAAGGAAAGCTCTGGAGCATATGTGTTTATATGTGACAATATATGTATATATAAAAATATGTGCTGTACTCCTCGTGTATGTGTAGATGTATGCACAGAAACATGCACAGAGTAAATGTGTACATTAGGATATGTACACTTACACAGAAATCATGCTAACAACTGAATAGCCAAAATAAGATCTTTTTTGTTATGTGTTTGGTGTTTTGTGTGGTTTTTTTGTGTGGTGTGGTGGGGTTTTTTTGTTAGGTTGGTTGTTTTTAATCTCTTTAACAAGTTAATCTATGGAAAAACAAAATGCTAGATCTATTTTACTACTGCTGCTTTGTAATATACATTGTATATCAACAACATTTTTACACTTGGCATCTACAATTTTTTTTTTAAGTTGCCTTGTGTTAATACATATTAACAAAACTTGCTTATGATTACAGTAAAACATGGTTAATGCAATGCTGATACACTTGTTTTCTCACTTTGTACAGCAAGTCTGAGCATATTAAACTGGTGAGGTCGCTCCAGTGGCTGAATAGTTGCCACTAGAATTGTGAATTCCTGATAAGTACATGAATGCAGTATAATATTGCCTTAATTCACACTTATAATTTTGCATCATCACTGCACACTAATCAAGAATTTGCTGTTTCAAAAACTGTATAGTTGCAGAATTGAAATTAAATGGCAAGAGAAAGTAGTAAAAACTCTCCCTTGCTACACAAATTGTACAACATGGCATAGATACTAAAAATATGCTGGACTCCATAGATTTAATTTACCATTGTTTCCTTAAACAGTATTTAAGTTATATTTGTCCTGTGGTTTCTAGTGTTATAAAATGCAGTCATTCTATGACTGTAAAATAGCACCTGGATGTTACCATGGATTTACTTAAATCTTTGGATGGGAAAGGAGAGAATCTCACATACCTCTCCACCTCCCAGAATGAGTTCTCACCAGCTGACCACTCTGTTCTCTGCACTCCAGAGTTAGACCCCAGGAGGGGAAAGGTCATATGATGGTAGAGGGATTCTTATCTCTTTCTTGATAATATGATTGTTTTCTCTTACTTCTAAGTACACCCTGATTTAAGAACTCTGAGTTTTTGTCTTTCTGAGTGTGCATGATTTGCAAATATTTTAGTAGCTAAGGTAACTCTCCTTTTGCCTTGATACATACATTTTAAATTTAAACAGAGGACAGGATACAAAAGCAAATCAACAGAGAAAGTTGTTACATTATCTTCAAAATTTTTTCTTTGTCTGTGGAGTATCCCTGTTTACTTCTTTCCAGTTCTGTAATGAACTATTCCCTTGAGAGCTCATGCAACAAATTCCATATTGTCTAACACCGGAGGTCTATCTGCATAGTGTAAGGCCTTCTTAGATGCTCAAAAGGCTGAGGGGGAGTTGAAAGGGTCTAGAGGATGAGTATTGCACGTTATGATGTAACCCCTCCCCCCCTTCAAATTTAATTAGGTGCATTTGGAGGTATGACCCATTTCTGCAGTGTTGGCACCTCTGTGCCAGTTTTACAGAAGGAAGTACTGAGGCCATGAGTCCAGTGAGGAGGCAGCTGGAGCTGCTCTGGTTCTGTGCAACTGCTTTCTTCATCCTGGGCTTGTGGGAGAGAGACAATGCAAAGAGTCCTCTTAGCACTGCTGCTTTTGAGCTGGTGTTTTCCAGGGTTTGCCTGAGCTTAAAATGCTGCACTTGTATTAAGAAAAAATTGGCTCTCCTGGAGACTTACTCTGATTCAAAATATGGACCTCTTTTTGAAAAGAGCGCTGCTTTTAACATTATTAAATTTAGCTTTCTGTATAACATTTCCACATGCGTTTTCAATTAGTACTTTGAAAATTACATATTTTTGTCAACCCTTAATTACAGGGCAATAATACACCCATGTCTATTTGACTGACTCATTTGGAGGATTGTTCTGACAAAAGCCAAGATCATCTGGCAGGTTTGTAAGGACAAGCTATCCAAAACTGCATCTAATTTTGAGGTCTTCAACTCAAAATTCTTTATTTTGCACAAGCAAAGATTGAAAACACAGCCAAATGGTACAGTTATACGTGTACTACTCGACCTGTGAAAGCAAATTAGTTAGGATTGTACCACCTGAAAATTAGAGGTCAGATTAATGCTTCTTGGATAAACTAGCCCTCAAAATTTTAATAGTAAGTTTTATAGAGCAATTGCAAACTATCTAGAGCTGCTTTTCTGTAATTAGATGAGCTATTAGGTGGAAAATTGGCAGACTAATGAGTGATTTAAGACACAAAAATCTAAGCTTGCATTGGCAGGATTATGGAAGGGTTAGATACTTTCAGAAAATGTTGTAAAAGATAACACACTTGACCCAAAATCAAATATGTTTCAGAATATTAATGTATTTTTTCCTGTATGAACTTTTAAAACCTATTATTTTCCCAAAATGAAAGATGAAACATAGATGCTAAGAATAAAATAACAATCCAAGAGCCCTATGCTTTTTCTAAGATCAGAGGTCTGCTGTCTTCTTTCTGTCTGTCTAATTTACTCTGAGGAGAGCAGAGACTATACTGAAGTACATAAGGGGTATCAGAATTCCTTTACGTTACAGTGTTTTGCCTCCTTCAGGGAATGGATCAGACAGTGAGTGCACAGGGACGACATGACCTGTGAATACTCACAAACCAAAACACAGCTGGCAGGTCTAATTTTAGGTCCTTTAGCCTTGATCAAGTCCCTTTAATGTATTGAGTGGAAAAAGAAAAGCACTTAAAATACAGGAAACATCATAGAAGGTCCAAATACCTCTTTAAATAGAGCCTCTACATTGATGTGCTTTTCCTCAACTCTAGTTTTGTTTAATTTTCTGTGTGATTTTTTTTTTTAATGCATGTGAAATTTGCCAGGTCGGCAGCCTTGGAGACAGAAGTCCCCTATCAACACAAAGTTTGCTGCAATGCAAAGTGGAAATTTGCATTTCCTACAATGACTTGCTGGTGTGCCAGAGCCCTGACCTAAAAGGACTACCTTTAAGCTTGAGAACATGGTTTTGTTTCCACACCTAATTCCCAGCCTTGTCTTAGACAAGGGGAGAAACAATAGGATTTATTTTTATTTTCTCTTTAATCTAATGAGAGGAAGATAGGGCCTCAGACCTTGAATTTTCTCAGTATCATTTTGTATGGCTTTCTGAAATTCTTTTCCAAGAAGCTGAAAAAGCTGGGAATTTCCATGCAGACACACAATGCAGAGATTGCATGAATTATCAAACTATACTTTAAAAAGCTTTCCCTTCAGTGAAGTTTTAGAAACTTCTTCCTTCAGTGCTCAATATCCAAGCCATTTGATAGAGCAGACAGTTTTTATCTTTCAATTGCCAAAAATATTCATTTTCCAAGTGCCAATTTCCTAAGCAAAAAGGCTTTATATTTCTGCGAAGGTGGATTGCTGTTTTATAAACATATAGAGAGGCAATTTAGAAGGAATTTCATGCCTAAAAAATTAATTCAGGGTTTTATCAGAATATAACACTGATTTGATACTTTTAATTGTGAAGTCTGTTTAAAAAAAATGACAGAAGCTTTATTAGAAAGCATAGCTTTTGATAGGACTAATTTTCCATCTGCATTGATTTTTCTTCCGTAGTTTTTACTTTTTCATTAGATTTGAGATATCTACTTCCTGGTTGGTTTGTTTGTTTGCTTGCTTGTTTTTAAAAGCTTAATCTCTCAGTTAAACATCTTGTTTTCTTGGTTTGTTTCTTTCATTTTCCTGGAATTCCTCAAAATATAAGCGCATGAAAAGCAGAGTGTTCGGAATAGACAAACTAATGTAGAGCATTGATCCCATCTTGTAAGCACACCAGCCCTGGAGAGAAATAAAACTTAAATGGACAATTTTCTGTCAGCTTGCATAGCCCAGTAGGTCTGAACCTTGAGAACTTTTTGGTGTGTGTTGCAGTGTTACCCTGTCCTGCTTGCGACGCCCGGGCTGACCATAAGCAGCAAACACTTTGGTTCTGTCAAACCTTCTGTTCCTAGTTGAATGGACTCTTTCCTATGATCAGATGCCACACAGACTTTCAGGAAGGAAGTCAGAAATTATTTCCTGGAATCCATGCTATAATCTTAACACAGAACCCAGAAAAATGGAAGATCAAATGCAATGTGACTTTACTCATATGTGCAGCCATTCCAACAAAATCCCCCCAAATTAAAATGTTTTTCTTGATGTTTTCAGATCAGTTAGGCCATTTTAGGCCACAGTAATCTTTGAGCATCAGTCAATTTAGACAGGTAGAAGATAAAGAGGCCAGAATCTTTGCAGGTTTGTGGAGTTGGTAGATACACAAAGCTCAGCTTTGAAGCTCTCCATGCTGTCACGAATTGCAAAAAGAGAATATGGTAATTTTGCAAAGTACATTTTTATTGTTCTTTTGGTCTTCATCTTCTCTTTCCCTCAAAAGGAAACCCACTTTCTCTGTAGTCCTTCTACAGTCAAATTGAAGGAATGTGGCTTCAATTAATGCTGCTTAGTGATCTATAAAATGCAGGGCAAAGGATACAACCCCTCTGAGACAAAGTGTTGTGTTAGATTATTAAAGTAACAGTACTCTTCTTACTGACAAAAATTGTCCAACATCAAGAACTACCCTAACTGCTTCGACTAATGAAGTTAAATTGCATTTGCTCTGTCCAGTAGGGCTGATGGAAAAACAAGGAAAGCAAACAGAGAAAACTATATCAGTTCACAAAAATTTTGCCATGTGAGACAAATAAGCTAAACTTTTCAGATAGCTTAGAGGTACTATAAAGATATACAAAAAATGAAATACTTGATCCAATTAAAATGTCCTACAAGCATCTGACACATATAAAATAAGCTCTGTTTTGATGTAATTTTCTTGAAGGGAAAAGCCATACCTATAGACACCTCCAATCTTAGGATTTAAAACATTTAGTTTCTGAATCTGGGTATACCGATAACTACAAAATAGCATCATGACCTCATTCTCAATGTCCTGTTTAGGACCTGTAAAAGACAGCTAAAATGTCAAAAAAAAAAACAAAACTAAATATATCAGTGGGAAAAAAAATGGTGCACATAATTTAACTTAAATAATGCTTGAGACTTCAGTGATCCCATTTGTGAGAGGGAGGGATTTGAAATTTTGCAGGTCAGTTTTAGGAGTGTGCTTTTGCTTTCCCTATAAAAATACAACAATTTGTCCGCAGTTAAGTGTTAGCAAAAATTACAGTTCACGGATGCTTACTGAAGTCTTTCTGGGTTTGGATAGCTAAGCCTTCAGAAATTTAGGCCTAAATAGCCAGAATCATGAATCCCTCACAGCAGCTTGTGCTTGTGAAACTGCACTTATGCTGTAGAGGGGACTATATGTACTATTGCAAGGCTGTTTCCAAATAGCTGAGCTATGTTTTCAGGTTTTGAAGCAATGAACTATTATCCCATACCTACAATTCCTCCTGAAACCCAGGACTGTGATGGAGGAAGCTGCCAGAGTTAAATGCAGAGGGGACCAAAGCTGTCCAAGGGAGTGAAGGATGCAGACTGTGTCACACTGACAAGATACTAGGAAACAAAGGAGGGGATGAAGAGCTACTGGCTGAGTAAGGAGGATGACAGTACACTGGGAAATGAGGAGACTCCAGATGTAAAGGAGCAGAATTGGAGAAGGTGGCTGAGAATTAATTAAGCTAGTAGGAATGAACTGGAAGGAGGCAGCTGCTGGACTTGGACCCTAGGATTCAAGTGGGATGAGGGAAATTAGGAAGGAAAAAGAAATATCAGGGCTGGTGAGATGGGTGATCCTTCAGGGTGAGAGGCTGGCTGAAGAGCTGGGACCTGACTTAGCTCTCATTTTATGCAAAAGATGAGCCTCCCACTAATGCACTCCTTTGGAGGCACTAATGGCAAATGTTGGTGGCAAACATCAAAAGAAAAATGCTACACAGCTTTATGTTACTCCCTTCCGGTCCCTCTTGCCACACGGGTGTGGGATGTAGAGGAAACAGGTGACAGCAGCCCCTGGTCTAGGAAAGTCCAGAGTAATGGAGCAGGACCATTTCAAAGGAAGTCCTGCTCAGAGCTGGAGGAGTGCATGCTCCCTTTTTCTGTGGGGGGTGCTGCAGATGCCAGCATGTACAGGCTGGAGCATGTTCAGTACAGATGGAGTCTTTGAAGAATTTAGCTGACAAACTCTTAAATGTCTTTACTAAACTAGTGCTAATTGAAAATTTTCAAAGGTTTATAGCTTGGCCAAATGTGGGTGGATTTTTAAAGAGATGGCAAAAGGCACATCCCCAAGTGCAGGGCCATCCCTTCTCCAAATGTTATGCTTCTGTTCCAAAGCACATTCTCCTCAATTAAATATAGCAAGAAACAACATACCAATATTTTTCTTCAATTTCATTTTCAGAAATGGCTGAATCATTTTTGGTAAAACTTTCCAAAATAATTGAGGCTTGGGCAAACATTCTGCAGACTAAATATCATTTTAGAAAGCAAAGTTTAGCAAATGGAAGTACTGTCTTACAAGAGGAATACCTGTTCTGTCTAAAATAAATTGAAAGGACAAGTTTTAGGAGTCCTTTTCCAGAAATTAGGAAGAGAGGAACTGGTAGTAAGTTGCTGGATATTTGTAGCACTGCTCATGAGGACAGAATTTTTCTTTAAATGCACTCCTCATATTTAAATGCTTGCACAGGGTAATTTAGTGCAGATATTACTAGTGAGTGATTTGCCTGCATGGGAAGGTTACTTCTGTGGTGTTGCCAAATGCAGTGAGGCTTTGGCAGTTACACAGTGATAGTAAATTGCCCAGTCATGTAAATTAACGTTTCCTCAGGGAGGCTTTGATTTCTGTATCTAACTTGCTCAAAACGCTTTTAAAATTTGCATTGTAGAATTAGCGTGATTTACTCATTCAAAGTATGTCCTGTGCCCTCTCTCTCCACCTTGGATGTGTTACTAACTTCTGCTTTTTCATAATATCCTGACCAAGTGCTTCTCTGCAGCATCAGAATTTCCAGCAGGTGAATACTGACTTTGCATTCTTCTTTACCAAAGAGCTACAGGTTATGTTTTTTCTGTTGCACCCAGGCAAATCTAACTAAAAGAAATTATAACCATCTGTATTAAAGCAGTGGTGCTCACTTTTGAGGCTGCTGGAGAAACAGCAGATTTTGCCATACATCTAGAATACTTACCTTTACGTCCCATCCCCCACTCCTTTTTTACAGAAATGGTGGATAATACATTTCCCCTAGGGAGGATTTAAAAGCATTTTCTATTATGATGGCTAACATGTAGGCTCCTATCACTGTGGAGATGAAGCCTACTTTCACCAAAACAAAACTTACTTTCCTCTGGATAGCAATTTCTGCACTGGAATAGGCATCCAGGAAATTGTCAATTCACACAGTAACTTTTGCACTGCTCACCTAATTCAGGTGATGGGGAGCAAATGACACTTCAGCATATTGGGTGCCACAGACATAAACCTGAGATCCTTGAATTAGAGTCTGGACCACCAAAGATGTGCCTGTAATTTGCTTGGTGTGTCCATGGGGATCCCAGAAAACTTACAAAGCCATTTACCTCAGAAAGGAGAGATGTTCATCTGGGAAGTGAACATAATACAACCTGAGGGAAGCAGTATTATCCCAGGTTCTGCACTATCAGATTCTTTCATCAGGCAAATTGGAATGAGGGAAGTGCTCGACTGTCAGCAGTACGTTACCCTCACTGGTGGAACTGGAAAAGTTTTTTGGGAAACTTGTAGAAGCTTAGAAGAGAGATACACAGAAGCAATCAATGAAGAGTAACAGGTGGTTGTGGATTTTATGTGCAATTCTTTGAGTGGTTCCTTGAATTGCACCAGTTGCATGTCAGAAAGTACAAGGAGAGACCTCCAGACTGGGGTTACATGGGGAGCTCTATGTGGTACCAATATCTTGTCTGGAATTTAGAGCAGGTGTTAAGCTTTTGTATGGGGGCTCTGGGAGCATCCCTTGTTCCAGTCTGTGTTGTGCTAACAGCCCTTAATCCTAAAGGAAGATCGTGTGTTTGTTTTGGTAGGGGGGAAAAGAAGCAGAAAAAATTTGCCCATTTAGTCTTAAATATATTTCTAACCCTAAGAAAGGCTATGTGTGGTATCTGTAAGAAGTCTCTCTCAAAGAAAGGTTCTTTACAATTGCTCAGAAAGTAGTACAGCTTGAGGTATTTTATACCAGCCTATAAGGCACTAGATTTAAATTGGTGTGCAGTGAAACATTTAAATATACTATAGCAAATGAAATATGGTCCAATAGGTTTTTTATGGTCCGGCTATGCTTTTTCTTTTCAATCACTAGCCTGGGGCGAACAAGTCGGCTTTAAAATGTCTATTTTAGCTATGCTTTTATCACCTCTGTCTTTTAGGAAGTTTGATTTCTTTTTTCATTTCTTCTCTTTGATAAACAAAAGACCTGAGATCTCTGAATGGGTTATTTATCTCTTATGTTTAATCTGTTTATCTGTCAATGGATATGCTGCTTTAGAAGTGTTTTATATTACTAATTAATTTAATTTCACATACTGTACTCCATGTTAACACATTTTCTCCTATACAATATAATGTGATACAGGGCCTTCCCTCAGCAACCTTACCTTAAGCTTTAATTGCTTTCCTCTAAGACTCAGTTCATGTTTGATTTATCTGATTTCTTTGTATAAAGTTTCCCTGTTTTACAACGTGTACGAAAGCCATTAAATTGGTGTTGATGTTTATCTAGCAAACTTACCAATTGGTGATAGTATACATCCCTTTATGAATTTATGACTGGGCAATAAAAGAAGTGTCAGAAGCCCTGTTGTTGTCTCTATCAGGTCACTCTGTTAGTTTATGTTTAGAAAGACAACATGGCCTGCCACTGACTTACACAGTGATTTGAAGGATTGACCCCTGCAGTCAAAATCTGTTATGAATTTCTAGCTGGGAAATGAATTTTTTTTCCTTTTTTGAGGAGAAAAGGTGAATATATTGGAGAGGAGAAAAGGGGTAAGACAGCTTGAGCAGGTTTGAAGGCAGTGTGGACTTCATCTGACATGCATTGTTGTTTACATAATGGAAAAGCTGAACCAAAATGCCAGATCCCCAAGCTATGTGAAGTTCAGAGTCTGGATCCAAGTATTGCAGCTTGAATTCTCTCTGGCTCTCAAGAACCTAAATGTAGATACCACATATTAAAATGCATGAAAATGAATGATAGTAAATAATCAATGTAGAGTGGGAAATCTGGTCCTTTGATCTGTCAGGTTTCATCACATAACACAAGCATAAGGACATATGGTATTTTAAAGCTGCATTTGAAGAGATGCCTACGCTGACTTTTATCCTTATTTACAAATAGTCAGCAATAAAGGCTGTAATCTTGCAGATAACACTATGGATGTGCATAAGTCTTCTTGCACAGAGTTCATTTTAGGATTGAGATGTGATTAATATAGCTAGGAAACATTTGGAAAATGCATGAATACTTTTGAATGCATTAAGTGAGCCCAATATTATAGCTCTTAAGTAAAGAGTAGGTAGATGTATTTATCTCTGCCAGTTTGTTTCAAATCCAGAAAGCTGTATTGTTTCTGTAAAACCTCTTCATTAGCTATTTCATTGTTACATTTACTTCCCACTCATTAAAGATCCATCCCACTTTCCTTACGTATGGATGACGTCTATCGGCTTCAGTGAGAACTAATTGCACATGAGGTGAAAGGATTCAAATTAGGATTACCAATATATGACCACACAGAAAAGCAAGCATGAAATATTCTAATTCTTTTTAGATGCAAAGTAACTTATGAACAAAACCCATTGTGGCTGACTCTCACAAGCTTAAAGCATTGTGAAAGAAAAATTAGATGGGCAAGGCTAATTAATTTGCTAAAATCCATTGTTAATGCAGTGTTTTCAGTCCTCCTGAATGCTGCTCTCATGACATTTGATGTCTTTCTAAAGAACCGTCCCAGCTGTAAATATTGTTTTTTCTTTCCTCTGAGAATATAAGCTTCCATTTAAACAATTCCGAGACCTTGTGATAAAATAAAAAGTTTTGAAGCCAGAATTGCGTGCTTCTTAGACTTTAAAGGCAAATAAAGATCATCTTGTGTATTCCTTTTAAAGTCTTTTTCTGAAGTGTCACAATTTTAAACTTTTTTTGAACTCTGGTGTTGGATTGTTTTGGATGAGGGAAGGGGTAAGAAGGGAGGAGTTTTTTGGCTTTCCAGTTTTTGGGATTAGCAAGGAATGAGTGGCTGCATGGCTCTGCTAAAGGCTTTTTAAAAACTGCGTCACATATAACTGAAGAGATAGTATCATCTGGCAAATTGCTGTGAATGAAATAGTAATCAAAATATGTGACAAAAGCTACGAGCTCTCTCCAACGACTCTGACAGGGCTCATGCCACAGTGGGGTTATTGAAAATCACTCCTTTAAAACTCTGTGCAGGGAAGCCAAGCCATCGAGGACTTCAGCCCACTAGCACTTTTTCCTAGCAGTGGCATTTGCTGCTGTGAAATCCAGGCTCCGTTGACTTTGGCTGATCAGAGCACTGCTCCCTGTCGGGCGAGCTTGCAGGATCGGGCCCTTGGATGATACATGTAGGACTCTGGAAGACCAGCTTTTACTGCTCATATGTTTGGCAGGCAGATTTGATAATCAGTGCTGTTCTAGAACCTTACACCATCTCAGTGAATATAAATTGATGGTGTAAAGCAAATGGGCAACTGGCGGTAAGCCAAACACGGAGGGGAGAGAAGACGGTTTATTGTTGAGGGGGCAGCCCGGTGTTCTACAGCAGAGCTTTCTGTTCACAACAGCTCTGCAGAGCTGCTGAGTTCGAGTGTGGCCTCTGAAGTGTATGAAATAATAACAGTTTTATTTCTCCTGACACAAGCACGGAAGCTGTTTGCTGCCACCTCAGAACTGTTACCCTGCAATGCAAAAGTACCAACAAGGCAGGCTGGATGCAATGTTATTATAAACAGTGCCGCAGTAAACTTCAGGAAAAGCCCATTATACGGTGATAGCCTGTTTGTCAGGAGAAAAGTTCACTAATGTATATGGGAAGAAGAGCTCCTCATTCGCTGGTGTGTCTGAGTCTATTTTGTTGCACTTTTACCTTTATTTACTGTGCAGGTGCTGCTGAGAATAACCTCAGAAAACACAAAAAGATGGGAGGCCGTGTACTCAGCTAGTTTAAATTGGCAAAGAAATGGTGTCAATTCAAGGCACTAGATGCTATGGTCCATTGCTTATTAATCCTTTTTAAAATTTTAGGATTTTGGGGGATATGGAAGGAGGAGTGCTTTCTCTGTGGTTGTTTCATTACTGCAAATCACTGAATGAAAGGTGCATTTAAAATAAAGCAATGAATGAATGATAGCAGGAAAAAATTGAACATATGTACACGATAGAATTAAATTCCATTTTAACTCTAGTTTGTGTTCCTATGCAATCAGTTGCAGTGATGAGCTGAGAATTTCAATGAGGCCTCAGGGAGTTTGACACAGATTTCTTATTTTGTTTTGATGGGATTAGCACCCCTAAACCTAAAACTTCTTTGAAAATCAGCCATAATGTAGTCCTTCCAACATGTCCTAATCCTTTCTGTTTGTTTAATTATTCCAGGAATTATTCTGTACTCAAAAGAAATGCAAGTACTACCTTTTTTAGTTGGAGAAACACCATCGTTCATTCATCAGTCATAGGTCTTAAGTGCCTGTTTTATAAAACTAGAGGGTTTTAACTACCCTCCCTGTGCTCTTAAAAGTCTGATTGCTGATTGAGATGTCTTTTCTTGATGCAGAAACCTTCTTCTATACTCAGTAAGCTCATCCCTGTGTTCTGTCATCAGCTGTGTATTTTCCCTCTCATATGACATAGGGTCAGGCACTTGGTATCTCTAGGCCTCCCTTTATCTACCCAAAATCAACTTTTTTTTCCTTTCTTGCTGTTTTCTTCCAAGGAGTGATTGTAGTAAGGTTTGCATTGCTTGTTTTCCTTAACATTCATGAAGACATTTGAGATTCCTGTCTGGAAAGTATTCTAAATACATACAAATATTAAGTTATGGTAATTCCTCAACTTAATTTACTGGCAAGTTTCTCAAGATAAACATGAAAATGGCACAAGTCTTTTGTAACACTAAGAGCATGTTCAACTTTTTCCCTGAATTCCAACAGAACATGAAAATTTTAAAACTTGTAAAGGAGATCTGCCAACTTCACCACTATGTACCATCAAAAAGTGGAATAGAAGAAAGAATAACTTGTTAACATTTTGTTGAGGCAATCATTGTTTGTAAAAAGCAGGTATGTTATGCAAATCGAGTGATTTACTGAGAGTCAGTTCTTACTTCCAATAACTAGATGAGCCAACTCAACAGTGGCTAGAAAGCCAAGAAAACAGCATATAGATTAAGATTACTCAAAAAATTTTGTTCCTGCATAAAAGAGATGCAAATTGTACCATCTTAGTATTGCTTATGAGTAAAGGCCAAAATCTTGCTTCTTCACCTCCATTTAAGATACAGAGCTAAAACGATGTAACAGCATCTGTGATAGCTTTCAGTGACTGCATTTGGGATGAGTGGCCTCCTGTCCTGTCAACTTACTTTGAAGAGCTAGTAGGGGCAAAGAATAAGATTTTCAAGGCTGAAAAAATAATTTTAAAAGCATGCCATTGTTCCTCTGTGGAATGGATTGAGGTAGAAGGCCAGGCTCTAAGAGTTCTTTCTGCAGTTTTCAGGAGAGGAATTTTAACCTCATTCAGGTAAAGAGAAAGAAGAGGATTAATTCTTTAAAATCAGCATAGAATTCAGATTTCTGTACTCCTTTTTTTCATAAATACATTTGGAGACAAGCATAAGGATGGATGTGCATATTCACCTGCTGTTTCTTATGGAAGTCGCACATCATTTCCAAAACTGAAATGTGGGTAGGAACAGAATATCAATTTATCTGTTTACTATTAAAGTTCTTATCCTGTCTATACCCACGTCCAGAATATCTGAAAGCCCCCTGGGTATTGCATCTTCTTTGCAATGTAAAAAACCTTCCCCTCTTCAGCTGTTTCTCCCTGCTTGGTTTTAGGGAATTAATTATCATATGGTTGCCATCTATTCAGAAAATTACAGGATAATCCCAGTGTTTGAACACCATGTCTGAATCTCAGTCTCCACTTGGGCAGGACACATGGTGTGAGAGACAGCTGCTAAAAACTGTGCAGCTATTACAGTGTGTCAGTTTATAAGCCGTGAAGTGTATGCACCAGCTCGCAGATTGTTGGTAGGAGTGTGGTACTTTGTTATAAATATATTTTATTGATTGTAAGGAGATTTTATTAAAAAGCTACCCAGAAGAAATGGGCAGTAAAAGATCAAGTAAATTGCTTGGTTTTCATTTTAAGTTGCCTAATTACTTAAGGGTTTCTGGGGGCTCCACAGGCTCCCAAAACGCTGACGGAGATTATTCTCGCTTAGTGGATAGTTGTGCACTGGATGTTCAGCAAGACAGTGATCTCTGGGGAGGGCGTCCAATCTTACATGGACAGGTCAACAGGTTCTATAAAACCAGATCTTAAATACATTTAGGTGACTAAAAATGCAGATGAATACTTATGAAATTGTGAAAATTCACTAAATACATTGCATGCCTAGCTCCCACTGAAATCAGGTACATTAGCCACTTAACTCTTATTCTGTTTAATCATACATAGATTTGTCTTTAGGTGCCTAAATATTTCTAGGGTCACATCAAATACTTCTTGCTTCTTTTCAGATTAATATTAGCTCAGGGCACCTGCCACGTAGCAAAACACTTCTAAAAAAAAACCTACTTTGGATCAAGACTTTTTAATGTGTACATATTATACATTCTTTTAACATTTTCCTAGTAAATATTTTTAAAATGTTACAGATCTATGGCAGATGTTGCTATCTACTGTTTCCTAAGCATGTATGTGATGGGTTGTGCGTGTATCTGTGTTTTTGTGCTTTTTCTCTCTTAAGCCTAGGAAAATCAGCATAATGGGCTCAGTGGTAGTGGTAGGCAGAACATCAATGTGTAGTATATATTATTACACCTAAGACTACTCACAAGTAGTGCAAATACAAACAGAAATGGAAAAAAAGTGCAATAATGCAATAATTTCCTGAGGCCTTTTAATACTTTGTAAAATCTGAGGCTTATCAATAAATTAATTCAAACTCTACAGAGGAACTCTGAAACAAACCAGAGATGCCCAGGTGTTGGTCAAACCCTAACGTGATTTGATAATACTTACTTTCCCATTACTCCTACCTCAGCCCTGCTGAAAACCAGCCTCTCAGTCCCTCTGGCTGTGGAGCTTCCCAACACCCACATTTCCTGCTCTAGAGCCTTTCTCTGCTCCTCAGCCATCTTTTACTCTGACTTCCCCAGATTCATTTTTCTGTTCCAAGTGGTCTTCCTGAGACTGAGCTAAATCTTTTACCAAAATAAAGCCTATGTCTTGCTGCATTAGCATCCCTATTTCCCCTGACCTTAAAAACACCTTGAAAATCTACTTCCTCTTCCATGTTCTTGCCCTCTCATCTCACATACCTGAGCTGCCCTTCAAAAGCTGGTTAAATTTAAATGTTATCATAGTCATATCACTTTAAAGAAGAGGCATGAGCACTCTAAATGCTAATAAATGCTTCAAATCAGGCATAATGCTTTTTCAGATGCTTTATTCTTTTCAGACTTATATCTAGAAAATCCTTGTCCAAAAGAGCTATTTCAATTCAAAACCCTAAACCTCCCACTCCCAAAACCATAAACCGTCCTGACTTCTGGTCTAAACCTCATAACAGTCACTAGTAGATGGATATATCAATGCTGGCTACTAACATTCCCTTATTACTTCCTATCACCTGTTACAAGCTCTTGTCTCTTCAAAGAGACAAGTCTCCAGGTCTTGGTTCTGCAGGAATTTCAAAACCCTGTACACAAGCTGCCAGTGTAGAAATTGGCAGCTTGTGTTGGCAGTCCTACTCAGTCACAGGAAAGAGGCCTTTCCAGGAAGAGGAGAGCATATAGTCTCTTCTAGGCTCACTCAGAAAATAGCAAACAAAATCTACATATGCTTTGGAAAGTAGATATCCTTTGAAGACCTGAGCTGCAGTTTCCCTTTGCAGAATATTGGAAATGTTTGTAAATGTATGTAAATTCATGGCTTAGAGTTCATCTTTGAGGTTTTGGGTTCAGACGTAGTGTGAGACTTAGCCTCAACCACAGCAGTTTCACCTAGTTGCCACATGAAAGCATCGATTGCAGCACTGCAACCAAGAGTCTTACAACATTTGCCAAAACTCAGATGAACTCCTAAATAAACCTGGCCTTAACCAGGGTTTCACTATTAATGTGGTGTCTTTGTACTACAAAAGTTGTTGCAGCCATTGCATTTGCTTTGCAGATTCAGTGTGTGTGTATATATATATTTATATATATGTATAAACCAGCTAAATACGAATAAAACTATGTATATTGAAACTTAAAACATAAACCTTTATTTTGTGATTACTAGTTTTCTTTCCTTTTAGTAGGTCTTGAATATTTTCTGGCAAGATATGTCACTAGCTTATAACTTCATTAAGCTGCAGTCCATACCTTACCCTTTCACTAGATCCCTGAAAAGAACTTTTGTGTGTGCCAAACAGATATCCACTTGGTCTGTGGCTCTTGAAAGGTAAATTGCCAAGTTCCAGCAAGCAAATTAAGAGGTGCAATGAGAGTTAGCTGTTGCATTCTATCAAATCCTGCTACTGAATGTGTTGAAAAGCTTGCCCAGAGCCATGGCCTCACATATTTATGGTATGAATGGGAGACACTCGGAGCTATGTATTGCCATAGTTCCCATTTCTTTTGTAATAAACTAGCTCAGCAGATGTAGCTTAGGTAAAAAGGAAATTCAAAGTCTCCTACTCAGAGACTAACCAAAACAAAGTTCTCTCTCCAGTCCTCTGTCTATGAGCCAAACTCAGAGCCAGACCTTACTTGTACTGATTAGTGTTTTATTCTGTGTGTAACCCAAGGAAACTCAAAGGGTTCCCAGATGGAATAAAGTGCTGCTTAATAGCACTGTGTAAGCATCACTGCCAGAACGTGGCACAAAAAAATGTTTAAAAAATCTAACTTTCCATTTCTAACACAACACAGATTAAATCATAGCAATAGATTTCCAAGACAGTTGCATCATTCTCTTGGTGCTGAAGATGTCAGTTCTGGGTAGCTTAGCTTTTCTTTTATGATAGATGTATAGCACTTTTTTTCAGGATCAGTACCTAATTCACATCAAATGATTCCATACTTGTGACTTAACCTGGGTCTCTGTTCTACAGGCTTCAGAGTATTTAGTATCACATTTCTGGTGTGATTCACCCTGCCTATTCCACCTGTGCAGTAAAGTGAAAGATTAAGCTGTTCTATTGAAGTTTGTTGATTTTATTTAGCCTGATGGGTTCACAATAGCTCCAAATTAAAGCAGAAGCAAAAGATGGGCCCAAGATCTACAAAACAGCAGAACCTTAAGGATCATGGATTAAACTAAAGACCTCTAACAAAGCTTGAACTTTGATCCAGCAAGGTGGTGGTAGGGGAGATAACAATACACATTTTTGTGCTTGTTGATACTTTCACTCATGTACTATACCAAGATGTTTCAGAAAACATTGATTACAAGTTTCTACACCTTTTTTTCACAATTTACCAAACAGAATATACATCTCAAGAAAAAAAGGCTTTCTATATTAATCAGTAAAGGGTAATAAATTTTCAATTCAGCTTCCATTGAAGTCTTCAGAGAACTTCTGTTGCCTTTGTGGGGTGGTAGGTTGGCCCTTTAGCATACCTTTCATGCCTAACAGTGCATGAATCTTTTGTATTTCTATCTTTATCTAATATAGTTGCTTAAGTCAATTACATATAAAAGTGCAAAGAGTCTCCTCACTCTTCACAGCTTAACCCACCACTTGTTGTTACTTGCTTATGAGACATTTTTCTACTTTATAGTCTTTAATCTGAAATTATATCAAGTGCTGTAATAAAACTGAAAGAGATAATATCGATGGCATTTCCATTCCTCTGCTCTGGTGATAACATTATTTAACAACACGAGGAAGTTAATTAAGAAAGACCTTGCTGTCATAAATCCATGTTGCCTTCCTCATTAAATTAGGCTTTGCAATGTATTGCTGAAGTTCAGAAAACTTTTCTGGACATTCAGCAATGGATACTGCACTAAATGGTCCACAATATGTTACATAGTCTTTTACAGGATGAGGATCTATTTAGCACTCATGCTTCTGCGATTTCACATACATAGAGCAGATTAATTTTGAATCTTCCTTTCCTTTGAAATCATTAGGAAAATATTTTTGCTGCTTGGGTATTTAGGGTATTTAAACTTTTCACGGCCATGTTTGTCCTCATTTACATGTTATATTATCCCTATTCTGTGTTTCCTTGAATCCTTGATTTATGCAGTTCTCTATCCCAGCT
>VZTN01030690.1:1300-27826 GCA_013400515.1 Erpornis zantholeuca
TTTCATTTCAGTGTGTGCAGAAGCTTACAATCCTGATGAGGAAGAGGACGACGCAGAATCTAGGGTACTTCATGCTTAGAGCCAAATACTTTTTCAATTCTCAGGCATTAAATTTAGGAGGAAAAATGTAACCAGCTTTACCATTCCTTTCCAAAAACATCCTTATTATAATATGCTTTAGTAATCTCCTGGGGTTTTGTGTTAAAGGAACATTTAAAAATTCTCTGTAATAGTCATCCATAAAGGAGCATTTAAAAATTCTCTGTAATAGTCACCCATGTAAGACTTGATGTATTATTCTTAATTACCAAACCTGTGGTACATGGTTAAGGAAACATTTTTGTGTAATTATATTTACCCAGAGAGCACCTGCTTCTAAAAACCCTTACTTGGTATCCTCATATTCTTGCAGTAGTTTTGTTTTTCATAAGGCAGAAAAAACATAAACTATAAAATTGCTAAGATTTTTCAGTGTACAGTGCAATAAACAATGAACTGTATTTATTTCTCTTATTTATGTCACCCTTTTAAAGGCATTTACTTAGCTTTTAAGATGAAATAGCAAAACTTTCAAGAGAAGTTTAATTGTTTATATTCTACCTAATTTTATGGCTGGTAACACTGTACACAAGGTTACCCTATGGTATTACAGCTATACATAGCATATCTTTTGAAGCATATGAGTTGAACAACTTGATTGATACTCACATGAATCAGACATTGGTAATTTAGCAAATCGCTGGCTCACAGAGATACTGTCAGGTCTGTTGTTTATTCTGTGAAATTTTTGATATAAATTTAACACAAATACTATTTCCCAAAATATTCTTTAGGAAGTAGTCATGGCAAATGGCTGAATGTAACAGTGGTGCCTTTTATAAAACATGCATGCCCCAAATATGATTAGAGAGTAGTAATGTTTATGTAGCAATAGTGTAGATAAAGGTGTCCAGAATGGCTTGCAGAAATGAAATGGATTCTACAGGTGTAAAGATCTTGTGATCTTAAATATAGCAATGTTTCATTTTCTATTGTTATGGTGGTACCATTTTATCCTTAAGTGTTTATTCAGATCCTGAAGGTTTTGAAATGAAAGCGTTATGAACCATGGCCAAAATATTGTATAAAATGCTTAGTTGAATTACCTCAGTCCTTCAGATAGTGCTACTATATGACAATCACTCTAAGAGCTTTTGTATTATATCCCTCAGATTATTCACCCCAAAACCGATGATCAAAGAAACAGACTGCAGGAGGCGTGCAAGGACATCCTTCTTTTTAAGAACCTAGACCCGGTAAGAAATTCTTGGTAATGAACAGCATTTAGCAGTGCTGCTAACAATTATTTCTCTTGAGCTTTGGAATAGAAATTTACAGATTTGACTTTTGTAACCTCACGTATGCTTTCTTGACCATTTAATAAATTCCAGAAATGTCTTTTTTTTAACTGATACATCATGTGTAGAGTCTTTTGTTTACCACCATAAGTGATAATATTGAAATACATTAATATGAATCTGTACATTAATAAAAATGGATACATGAATCATATTGATTCTTGTATTTTCTTATTTTAAATCTTCCTGTACACTGATGTCTATAAACATATCAGTTAACTGGAATGTTTAAGTTTTTTCTATTAGTTACTTTTTAGCATCAAAAGGTGCTAAGTGCTCCATCAAAACAGAAAATTACCCCCAAAGCCTTCAGTTTAGCTATGGATGTAATTGAACAAGTGAATTATGAAATAGAGGGAAAGAGAAAGGTATTAGTGATGTGTTTACATTATTATTTCACTTAATGCAGATACCATAAAAAAGCTTCAGGTAATTTTCTTCCATGCAAATAATTTCCTTCTGTTTTGTATAAAAACAACTATGAGCTTTTAAGAAAGCTTAAACGCACTGAATGAATGATCTGGATCAGACAAAGGTGCTAATGCTACCTAAAAAGCTGTATTGTTTAAGGGAAAAGGTGACTGTCTCAATCAAAACAAGCATACTGAGGTTGGGATGACTCACATCATCCCAAATGCTTTCTGAAGAGAATTGATTCAGTGTTGTCAAGAGAGGGAGCACAAGGGAAAGAGAAACAATTATGCAGATTTTTAAGTATGAGAACAGAAAGTTTATAATTTGATTCAAGAGGGAACTAATGGAAGGACCAGCCTGCAGCTCTGTTTGAAAGTCAGGTGCTATTACAGAGAATGCACTTTAATTTGTGCTGCAGGTTTCCAGCTCCCGCTTCTGTTTGGCACAAAGATTCTCTGGGTACCTGTTCCCAGGGAAGCCCTGAGGAGCAGTGAGCCACAAAGCCCCAGCTTAGCAGAACCCTGGAGTTATTGGTAAGGGAGGGCATCAAAAGTCTCAACGTGGGTGCTAATACATGTGCATTCTTGGGACAGTAGGGATCCTGACACAGAAGGTTTTCTCCCTCACGCTGTCCATTTAATGGGTAGTTAATCAGCTGTTCCATTATACTTATTCTAGCTAAAGCCATGCAAACTTTTACCCTTCTGCTTCTGAATTATTTTCCTAATAGCTTCAAGGAATCAGTCATTTGTGGGCGTCTGCTCTGGATGTGAAATCGTTTTATTATATACTTTCCTTATTGTTGCTGTGTCCTGGCTTCCACTTGGCTGGACCATCATTACATTAGCCTGCCAATGGTGTTTTGGCAGACCCCTCTTAGTCAAGCTCTGAGCATTTCTCTTATGAGCCCTGCAATGTGATGGATTATTGTGTACTCCTAGAACCTGCTGTGATATTAATAATGCTTACAGCATCAATCCTCTGGATGGGATCTGCTTTGCCTTACAGTGAGAGCTAGATCTTCTGTCTAGATACTCATCAGCCACTTGGTCTGCAGGATAGGCAGACCAAGTGGCATCCTACCACCTATATTGTACTGTCGTGTAGACATAGAGCATTAAACTGTTCCAGTGTGGGCACTTGATGGACTTTATCCAAGGATTAATTCTTCCAAGGAATACTGAGGGATTACTTCCTCTGTTTGTGAAGCTCTTCTCAGGACTGTGATTGCTGTTTTGAACTATTTTTTTCAATTCTTCTTCCGAATCAGTTACTTGTAATTGCTAGCAGTTCCCACAGTCTGTTCCGGGTGTTTAGGAGAAGACTTCTCAGCTGAGTTTTCCCTTTGTGGAGGTTTGCAATTCAAAGCCTCAAAATGGGCTCCAGGGATCTCCCAAGTCTTGTTCACCCCAGTTTGCTCAGATTGTCCAGTGGATTAAGAACACTTCCTCCTGCTTGAAATCCTTTACAGGCAGCATCCTGGAAAGTTGAATAAGATAATTTTTGTAAAAGAGTGTTTCATTACAATAATTTTATTCATAAAAGATACTGGAAAACTACTGAGCTCTGAAGAGAGCAAAGATATTAAAATGTAGCCTTCTTAAGTCTGGCTTGTTGCTTCTGTGGAGCCAGGATCTGTAATCCCTAGGGGCTTCTCCCACTCCTCCTTCCTGTTCTTCTGAACAGTGACTCAAGGGCTCTGCCACTGTAGTTGCAGTAGTTAAACGTTCCCGTACCAGCTCTCTTCCTCATCTCTGCCTCTCCATGAGAGCTGCTGCAGTTTACAGAGTGCTGTATTAGCAAAAACATTATTCATCTTGGAGATAATATATTCTGCTGCCAAAGCTCAAGTCTCTGAAACAAAAGTCAAGCTTTGTGTTGATAGCATCTGCCACTGCCACTGTTGTGTCTTTTGCTGGGTTTTTTCTTGTATTGAACTTCAGCTCCTTTCTGCTGTAGTTCTGTGTGTGAAGGTCACCATTTCAAAGGTCAGAGGGGAACAGATGATGTAAAGGGCTTAATGGCTTTTCCCTGATGGCCTTTTAGTAGGGTGTCAAACACCATTTTCAAATAAAGAATAACATGTCTTATATTGTGATCAGAATTGCATTCAGTACATGATGCTCAGAGAAGTACACCTTTTCTTAGCACTTTATGCCACGATCACACCCTGTATTAATTTGAATGGAAAGATAAGATAAGGCTATCCTTAAAGCCATAGGAGAAGCTGCAGCAGTTGAGAGTGACTTACAGTCCTCTGCTCAGCATGTTAATTAAGTCCATTTGAAAAGACAAGAGCCATCACATAAAATTAAAACCCAGAAGAACCATTTGAATGTTAGGCTAAATGAGAGAGGAGAAAAAGATAAGCTTCAGACTTTGAGACAATTTAGGACTCGCTATAAACACACAACAGTGTCTTGAGCCGTCATTTAACTATAGTAGTTTTTTAATATCATCAGATAGGTAAACTTGCACATATATATTTATAAATATCAATATTTCACATATTATCTGTGATTAAAAATATAATAGCATAAAGGAACACCAGTTCACATACATTTCCCTGGGCAACATTCTTATGTTTTAAAGGCCAACTCTTATGAATTTCCTAAAGTCTGTGAAGTTACTTGAATTTTATGGAAACTTTCTTTAACTTTGTAGAGTGGTGAGGATGTGACTGGTCAGTGAATGTGAGTTCAGCAATATATTCCTTGGTTAACTCCCTTAAATACAAAATACTTTTAAAGAATTGACATGTTAGCAATCTTTTTGCCTTTCTGGATGCTTAATCATTTGCCTTTTAGTTGCTGTCACTCATTATCGGTTTTACCCAGCACATTAGTTTTGAAAAAAATACTTCAAGAGAAGAATATGAATTGAAAGATGCATTTGCAATAAGATGAGCAAAAGAGGTTTTGCAGAGGTGCTTGGTTATTTTTAGAGGACCAGGTCAGGACAGAATCAGGAGACAGGTCTATTCAGATGTTTGTTTTCATCTCCCCATGCTATACGAGATGAACTCATTCCTCTTCTAAGGCATCTCTTCCTGTTCTTCTTTCCAGGAAAACCTCTTCCTCTTAGAGTATTGTTTATTGTCCTTCTCAGTTGCCTGTCTCCCCATTGCCAGAAACCATAATATAACTATTTTGCTCCCAGGATTGTCATGGTGTGCCAGACTGGTTACTCTACATGCATGCATAAAGCATGTTACCAGACCCCCTCCTTCGTGCTCCAAGTGCTGGAGGTTACTACAGTGGGGTCTGAAGCTGTCCTCTTTCCCTTCCACTTTCACTCTGTGTAAGAAAGCAAGGAGAAAACCAAGATGATGACCAAATGTCTTCAGCCCTTTCAGAGGATAAGCCTGAAGCTGCTATCACTGAAATTTCTCTCTGTTCAACCTAACAGTTTTACAATCACCATGAAGAATAGCAGCAGCAGCTCGTCTAGTGGCACAGGAAGCCTTCTACGCTTCCTTTTTACAATGCAATTCATAGTTGCTCTTTTGGTTTTGTCTCGTAAGAGGATAATTTGCTGGGGTGATTAACAACAGGCTATTTGGTTTGGCAGTTACGGCCTGTAGGGCAGCAGTTAAAAAACCTGATGAACCTTTTTATGAGAGCAAGAGGCTGGCTCAAGGGACTGGTACCATCAAAGCTGAGCCGTGCCCTTGCTCCTAAAGTCTGAATCCTTTCTTTGGCAAAAATTAACAATGTTACATCATCTATTCCCTTTCAGAGAAGTTTAATGTTGGAGAGCTTTGCCCTGCTAATGCTTGTACAGAATACATAAAATAGGTCTTGACCCTTTTCAAAAAAGTAATAAATTATACATATCGTTCATAAATATGCAAGAGCAATTTCTGGGCATATTGCCACTTGTGTACCTGGAGAATTAGTATAAGACAGCACTAATATTGATTAATCAATTAGAATTGATTAACTTGAAGGAAGATGAAAGAGAGCATAATGTAACTGTTTTATGAACAGTGGAATCTTATACTTAAGGCCAAATCATTCCTTGAAACCACTAACAGAAGATTCTCATGATGCTCTTAGGTTCTTAAGAACTTGGGTGAAGAATTAGAACTACAGATTTTGGAGCAATTAATGGGAATACACTCCCTACCCCCCAGCCCCGCACATACATACACACACACACACACACATATATATATATGCACACATATATACATATATAAAATGTGTCTATCATATATATAACTGAGCCCAGAATGCCTGAACCTGTTAATACTCTACCCTCTTAGATGACACAAAGGTGATGACATTGAGGTGCCCTTCCAGAGGAGGGCAGAGGAGCTGGGGAAGGGTCAGGAGTGCAAGTCTGATGAGGAGCAGCTGAGGGAGCTGGGGGTGTTCAGCCTGGAGAAAAGGAGGCTCAGGGGGGAGGTTATCAGTCTGTATAACTGCCTGAAAGGAGGCTGTGGCCAGGAGGGGGTCAGTCTCTTTTCCCAGGTAACAAGACCAGAGGAAATTTTCTCGAACTGACCCAGGGGAGCTTTAGATTGGATATTAGGAAAAATTTCTTCACTGAAAAAGTTGTCAAGCACTGTGAGAAACTGCTCAGGAAAATGTTTGGGTCACCATCCCTGGAGGTATTTAAAAGATGTGTACTTGTGGCACTTGGGAAAGTTACAAAGTATGAAATGTGTTACTGAGCCTGACTGATGGGCATGTGCATGATATTTGAGAGGCAGAGTACTAATATAGCATGTATCTATGTGGAAGAAGGTTGTATGTTCTCGAGGAAAACACTATTGCTTGAAAATATTGATTTTACATTGAAATACAAATTAGATTATTTGATAGTGAAGAAATAAATGCTTTTTCATTAGTTTACAAGTTGATATTACACAAGGGAGCTAAATATTTTGATTTGGATCAGTGTTGCTAACATTTTAATCAGAGTTCCCCTGGAGTATATGTGCATGGCTTTGTTTTGAAAAACGAATGTGGAGAGGTGTAGACATGAATTCTGTAATTTATCTTCCTCTACAAGGTTCTGAGTTGATTTAAGAAGTTCTTTATTTCCCATGATTTTCTTGCTTGTGTTTTGCTAATATTTGCTACCTCTCTCCCCCTCCCCATCCCCAGCCCTCTTCCTTCGCTGGTCTTAACTGCTTCATTGACTTCTTAATATCATGTTGAATATTAACTTGTTGATATTTCAAACTGCACGGAGTAAGGAAAAGGTGGCCAGCAGGATGCCATTTTAACTGAGGCTTGTTTTATGAATGCAGGGACAATAGAAGAACTGTGGATTCACTTTGTTCACATGATAATCTTACAGTTCTGTCTCAGAATTTTTTTACAAGTCATATGAGACAGGCAAGTCTTGTTGCTACTATTTTGCTAAAGTGCAAGGAAATCTTCTGCCCACTGGATTGTGCAGGCTGTCTTGGATCTAAAAAGGAAATTAACTGAGATTTCATGTCTACCAGGGAGCACTCCAGCAGCAACACGCACCCTTTTGTGGGATTCCCTAGCATATATAATCCCAACATACCATCCATTACTTTAGAGATTTAATGCACACAGCTTGATAGCTGGATTTTACCAGCTCCTGTCAAATGCCTGATTAGGATTGACTCAGTTTGCTGTTAGATGCCATATCATTTTAATTGTAAAAATGTAGCCATTTAAAAAAAGCTGAATACCTTTTATAAAAGTCAGGAAGGAAAATTTTCAGAAGTTACTTTCTACTTTCTACATTGTCATGACTGCCAGTGATGATTGCACCTTACTTTCCATTTTATCTACAGTGCCTTCATCGATTCAGGTAGTACTTTGTCAAACAACAAGCATTTATATCAGCAGTTTCAACACTGATGCTTCTTGGAAACCCCAGTGTTTGAGTTTAGTATGGAGAACTTCGTCCTTTTTTCTTTTACAAAATAGATCACAATAAATTTATAAACTGATATTAAGAAGACACATACCTGGCACAGCAGTAGCAAAGCACTTGGTAGTTTGGCAGTTAAAAAAGAGCCTTTGGCATTTGGGAAGGACATGCCATGGTCTAGCAGCTCTCTTGAATAAAAGCTGTTTTTCAAGGACATACAAGTGACTGGATTTTTAATCTGTGTGAGACGTATACTAAATAAAATCTCATTTTAATTATACTTAACATCTATTATCTAATTGTTGACAAGGAATTGTGTTCAGATGTGATTGCTATGTTTGTTTTGTTGACTTGAGAGAAATTGAGATTAACACACTATTTTCAAACAAAGCAACATGCATTTGGAGGACAGTACTTCGTGATACAAAGTCTATGAGACGAGAGTTATGAGTGTTGAGTTGTAGTTTTTCACTTGACCTGGCAAGAGGGATGGAATCACACATTGTGTCAGGGGGATGTCCTTGGTAAACCATTTGTTATTCCTGTCTGGGTCTTTGTTCTTCTAAATCTCATAATGTCTTTTGTAAGGAATTGTAAACATGTGCAAAACTCTGTGCATTTCCACTATGGAATGGCAATGCAACAGGCTTGCACACACCTTACTAATGCAGGAGCATGTTGGGACAACTCCTATGACTCCACTGAGATGGAAGGATACAGGATATTTAGGAAGGATGGGAGGAGAAGACACGTAGGTGGTGTTGCCTTCTGTATCAAAGACCAGCTGGAATGCATGTAGTCCCACCTGGGAAGGGATGAGGAGCTGACAGAGAGCCTATGGGTCAGGATTAAAGGGAGGGCAGGGACAGGTGACGTTTTAGTGGGGGTCTGCTACAGCTGCCCAACCAGGAAAACTGAGCACGAGGTTCTCTACAGACAGATTGGAGCAGCCTCACATTCACAGCTCCTGGTCCTCACGGGGGCCTTCAACCACATCTGCCGACATCTATCAGAGGGACACCACAGCAGGGCACAGGCAATCCAGGGGACTCTTGGAATGCGTTGATGTTAACGTCCTTCTCCAAGTGATAGAGGAGTCAGCAGGAAGAGGTGTTACATGGACCATTAGGACGTTAATTAAAACATGGACAGAAGTAAATCTGGCCAAGGACATCAAGGCTAATACTAAAAGCTTCTTTAGGTATGGCAGTGATAAAAAACAGATAAAAAACAATGTGGGTCCTCTCAGGAAGGGTGTGGGAGACCTGGTTACTCAGGACATGGAGAAGGCTCAGGTACTCTACAACTTTTTTGCCTCAGTCTTCACCAGCAAGTGCTGTAGCACACTGCCCAACCTGCAGAAGGGGAAAGCAGGGATGGGAGCAATGAATAGCCACCCACTGTAGAACAACTCCAGCTGGGTTCAAGAATGTCTCAGGACACTGAAGGAGCACAGGTCCATGGAACCTGATAAGATACACCCGTGGGTCTTGAGGGAACTGTCCAAGGATGTGGCTAAGCCACTACCCATCTTATTTGAGAAGTCATGGCAGTCCAGTGATTTGAAAAGGAGAAACATAACCCCCATTTTAAAAAAGGAAATGAAAAAGACCCAGGGAGCTACAGACCAGTCAGTCACAAAAAAGTCCCTCATTCTCTTTTCATTTTACATATATTTTTGAAGATAGAACTGCTTTAAGGAAGAAAAGCATTTAGACTGCACTATTTTACAAAATATTAGAATTAATTCTGTTTATGAAACAGATCTGCTTTTTAAATATAAAATTACCTATCTTTATATTTTCAAAGTAATGACAGAGGGTGCCAGTAAATTGAGCCTCAGTCTGGCAGAGATGCAAAAGGATTCACATAGAGCAAACTGGGCAAGCAAATTATGTAATTCTCCCAGTAAAAGCAAACACCGTGTCCTGGCTTGGTTACTGCAGTCTGCTCTGTCTTAATTTAAAGTGGAAAATTTTAGAAAAGGGACCACTTGTCTTTAAGTTAGTTGCAGTTTATTTAGGAAGTTAAAATTCATGTGCAATGCTTCAGCAATTAATAGACTGCTCTCAGATGTATTAAATATCTTCAAGTGTTTTAAACATTTTTGAAAGGGAATCAGATTTGCGAATTCTACTCAGCTGCATTAAAAAGTTGTAGATTTGCAGACTGGAGAAGTTGTGGTTTGAGCTTGATTCATAGTTATGAGATTGAAAATGTTTTAACCAGAAATCCAAGATGAAGCACACTGAATAAAGCTTTTAATTATATGTATTATTCTTCCATTACAGGAAATAACCATCTTTTTGGTTTAAGCTTTTTTCCCAAGGTATCTTAGAAGTTGTCTTTGGATTAGGGTTCAATGCCCATATAATACATTTTTTCTTGCATTGTTTGCACTTAGATGATAACATGGCCTCTAGCCTCCCATCAAGTGTGGAGCATTCTATATGTTCTCACTTGTCAAGAGGCAGACAAGGGCTTTTGGTTGGGGAAGCACTTTGCCAATTCAGGTATAAAGCCAGAGGAAGGGAAGGTGCTGCTTCAAGTGCTTCAGACAACAAGCTGACATTAGGTCAGTTTTGCAGATTCTCTAGGAATTCCTTCTTGTTTACCTAGAGAGGACTGAAAAAAATGAAGTAACGTTACCTATTCATTTAAGTATGGAAGCTTTTAAAAGGCAACTCCTCTACATAATTTTCAGTCTCTCCCAATGGTACCCACTCACACTTTTCTTTCTCTGAAATGAACTATAACACATTCACTGATATCTGAAATGATCCATCTTTTTTCAAATACGTATCTGTCTATACCATCAAAGATACTAAACAGAGACACAGTTAAATGACTCTTTGCTGGCCTAGGAGGGCTGCATGATGTCTCCCTATACTTTACCAGGATCAACTGCACTAAGGATGGATACTGCCATTCTGTTGTTCTTTGTGCCCACACACAGCCAACTCTGCGAAGGAAAATTTGTATTCAGCTTCCATTTTTCAAAAAGGCTTGGATAACTTGGTACTGCTGGTATTTTTAAAAGCTTTCAGTAAGAAAAAAATTCAACAGCATAAGGATGGAATTCATTACACCTAAATTATCGGTCTAAAAATTTTGTGTAACTGGGAGGTACAGTAGACTTCTCTATCGTCAGAGGAAAGAAAGTGAAAACTCTAAAGAATTATTCTGAGTTATCTTGTATGGTTATCTCTGTCTCGGGGCTGCAGGAGGACTGGCTTAGACTGGTGTTCTTTGGAAAGGCAAATGCCATCCATCTTTCAGTGGCAGGAAATGCTGTAAATCAAACCACTGCAAAATGCAAATCTACAGGCTTTTTCTACCATGGTTTTCACTAGAATCTGCCTGTTACAGTATGATACATACTTAATAAGTTTCAAGAAGCTGAGTATAGAATTCTAGGCATATTGCAGAATAAATCAAAAATAAAATTAAAATTTTTCATTTATCTTTTTAGGATTCTTAATCCACAATGAGCTGTGTTTTGGTTTTTTAGATGTGAATAATCAAGTTTTAGCAGATTTACATCAAGACAAATTAATTAATTAGTGTTTTGTTTTTGTTATTAGGCAATCGTAATTCAAATGATCACATTTTAATAGACTGTTAACATTTCTCTCTCAACAAAGTAGTTTTGTAGCCATGTTTAAATTCCTACTTCCCAATGCGTCCAGCATTTACTTAGTCAGCCAAAACACTGCAGACCATTATAGTTACATCTGGCCCAACATTCTGCAGGCATTACAAACTTAGACTTTCAAAATACTTTACAGTCATTTTGAAACTAAATTCTGTAAGGAAGTTCTAAAGACAAAATCAGGTATAATTTGGAATAATGGAAACAGGGTGTTTTCCAAGGGTGTAATGTTACTCAGTTGTGAAGGGTGAAAGTCTGTCTTTGGATGGTCATGAGTAATTTATGTTGCAAAGAAGATCTGTTTTATCATTTGCAGTGACAAGTGGGAAGCTGTGCTCTGAACACTGGAAGAGGAAAAGCTAACGCTGAATACTAAATAGAACTGTCTTTCTATTATTGATCCAGGCATTTCTGTAGCATGAATATTTTCCACTGCTAACATTTTTTATCTGCATATAGGGAAGCTGGCCAGTTAGTTAATTCGAAGAGTAAAATTTTAAAAGCAGATGCTAATTTCTTGTGTTTGTGTTCTTTTAAACAGGAACAGATGTCTCAGGTGTTAGATGCAATGTTTGAAAAGATGGTTGAAGGAGGGGAACATGTAATTGATCAAGGGGATGATGGTGACAACTTCTACGTCATTGACAGGTGAATTGCTGTGTCTTATTATAACACAAAGTATTATGCAAAAATCCATTGAGAAAAGTCTGTATTCTGTGAAGTTGTATTTGATGCTTACATTACAGCTTTTCTGTTGGTATCCAGTGACAGGACTCATGGGAATGGTTCAAAGCTGTGCCAGGAGAGGTTTAGATTTGACATTAGGAAGCATTTCTTTACCAAGTGAGTGATCAAGCACCGATGCCTCAAGCCTGTCAGTGTTTAAGAGGCATTGGGACAATTCTTTTAATAATTCTTCAATTTTTGGGCAGCCCTGAGGTGGTCTGGTAGGTGGACAAAATGATTGTTGTAGGACCCTTCTAACTGAAATACTAAATCAGATGATCATAAAAGTGTGTCAAGATTCTGTGCTGTAAAGACAATATTTTTCAGCCTTGTGAGGTTACAGTTTGCCATCTCTTATCCAAAAGGCTGCAAGGACTTTACAATATTCTGTCAGCCTTTAAGGTTTTAAGGTGTAGGGTACCATCTCTGTGTCCCTTATGGAATAACTGCACAGATTTTTGCATTACATTCACATGATTTATCAATGCATACCATATAAATATTCAGCAGAAAATGTTGGATCAGCATCAATTGGCAACTTCGTGTTTTAGAAGACATCAGATTTTACTGCATTCCCACTGGGAAAAAAAAATCTATTAAATTAATGATGGTGAGAAGAAATACACAATATATTAGAAAAATACATATGTTTATCTTGTGATCTTATGTTGCTTTTCAGATAACATTCCTTCTGTTTGCTGCATCTCTGTTACATTTCCTTAGAAATAACTACTTTAAAATATTTAAAATATTAAATAACTTGATGAATTATTTCAGTGATCGCATCATAGCAATTTTTGCAAAGACTTGTGACATTTGTATTTAGTGTGGTTAAAATGAAATTAAGAAACAGATACTAAGTTAGATCTTAATTTTTAGTAAGTTCTAGTGATGGATCACTATACATCCATTCTATCTTTTAAACTGAGTTAATGTAAAAAGAATAACTCTATCCTTCCCTGTAAAGAGGGACCACTTTTATTATTTATAGAAGTAATTGAGATGTCTTTACAAGATGTTTAATACCATTTAAGCCAGCAAATGTATATTCCAAATGTTTTATCTTTGGAATTCATTATATAAAAAATGTAGCGAGAGGCTGCTTAGCAAAGGCCAGGGCTGGATTCTACTCACTGTATTTATATATTTTATTAACAGAGGTACATATGATATTTATGTAAAATGTGATGGTGTTGGGAGGTGTGTTGGAACCTATGATAACCGAGGATGTTTTGGTGAGTTGGCCTTAATGTACAATACACCCAGAGCAGCTACAATTATAGCTACCTCTCCTGGTTCCATCTGGGGTTTGGTAAGTAGAGTACTTCTTTTAAGCTATTTATTTAAAAATATATTTTATATAGATTTCCCTGGCATGCTATATAAGCAGTAAAAATAAAAGTTTAATTCTAGAAATCCTGAGAAATACCAACACAATGCTACCTTTCTCCAGAATCCACAGATGCAAATCTGAGGCTTAATAAAATACTGTTTTTTTAAAAAAAACCATTTTATTTCATTTTAATTATGATTTCCCAAATTGAAAACCACTTGATAATTGCATACTATTTTTTTCCTCCACACCTTGATTGGAAATGCCTTTGTTTCCAGAGTAAAATTCCAATATGAGGTTATTTTACTAGTGTTATACTATCTGCATCTTTGACAAGAGTAATTGTATTTACTGCAAAAGTAAAACTGGGATGGCCATCATCTTCAAGATGTACATATTGATCTAATGACTGAACCCAAGATTGAAATGAAACGTGGTTTTTCACCAGTTTGATCCATGTGATCCGTGTTGGGATTTAGGGCGCTGTAAGAATGGCTTTAAATTGGATTGGGTTGTGTTGGCCAGTAAGTGCCCACTGTGGCAGTGAAGGCTTGCACTGCATTTCCCCTCTGCCTGTCACCAGGGCACAGCCACACAAAGTTAAGAGAAGAAAACACCACATGTGTAGTTTTCCCACCTGTCTGGTTCACTTGCATGGCCAGATCCTAAGGAATGCTCAGGTGGCTGTTTAGGGCAGCAGAGACTCTTGTTCTGCTGAAATAGCAGAAAGTGAACTGTGACCTAAGACACACATTCATGTATTCCAGTTTTGTTTTTGTAAACACCTAAAAGCCTCTTTGAGTACACACCAATTTGTGATTGTACGGGACCTAGGGATAACGAATTAACTTTGTAAATTAAAAATCTAAATATTGAGGATTTCTTAAATATCCTGAATTGCCTACTCAGTGTTCACTGCTGTAAACTCCACCCTCTGTACGTGAATCAGTATATACTCTCTGCAGGGATTTTCATAGCGTGATCAGATCAGGAGCTTAACTTTAGGAGCTCTTGATTGACCTCTAGAGGAATCTTTCTCAACTGACTGTAGGGAGAGACCAGTCAGTTAGGTTGACAGCTACACTGTGTGACTAAAATTGGGTAATTTGATCGCATTCAGCCAGTTTTAATGTATTTTCTAGCACATATTTTCAGTTAGTAAACTCTTTTTCTCTTTGTGTTTACAGGATAGGGTAACATTCCGAAGAATCATTGTAAAAAATAATGCCAAAAAACGAAGAATGTATGAAAGTTTTATTGAGTCATTGCCATTCCTTAAATCTTTAGAAGTAAGATTTCTATTGCATTATTTTAATGGCTGTATTGGAGCTACCTGATAAGATTCTGCTTTTGAATATGTTAAATTTGACATTCAAAATGTCTTCACATTAAAATTTTGCATACTTTTTTTTTGAGGACATTTAATTTTTTTTAATTTAGGATAAATAAATATTGTTCATATGGTATATTAAAACATAAATTAACTGTACTTTCAGTTTCCCTAAGCCTAGTTTTACAAGATACTAGCCAGTAAAATTAAACAATGACTTGGGGGATTTTAAAATATTTTATCAGCTATATTTTTACATACATTTTTACAAGCATGCTTTTCTGAAAATAATTTTTGAAGGCTTCGTACAAAAATTGAAGCTTATTAAAATAGCTGTTAAAAGGGTAATATACCCTCTGGAACACTATTCAGCTGTTCTTTTTTTAATGGTAATCAAACCAGGAAAATAAAGATACACTGTTCTGTGCAAAGATTCATGGAAAGAAATATGAAAGGGTTTTCTAAATATATGCTATCATAATGTTAACCAAATATTTCTCACATTTTCTTTTTTTAAATGAAGATGTCTGAGCGTTTAAAAGTGGTTGATGTGATTGGTACCAAAGTGTACAAAGATGGAGAACAAATCATTGCTCAGGTACAGTTTCTTCCTAGTTTTAGTTTTTCTTTCATAATAGGTAACAATAATCATGTTATTTATAGAGAATGCATACTTTTAAACTCTATTTTTCTTTCTCTCATAAAATCAATGAATCTTAAATGTAAGAGGTGGCTATTTTGTTTTAAAAGCTCACTTTTCACTTACGATACTTTCAAAAACAACCCTCTTTATTGGTATAAATAAAAGAGTCAACATTTTTAGTATACTTAGAAATTCAAACTTTCTAAGTGTGCTTCCAGAGAGGAGCACTTAAGACTCACGTTGGTCTTGTTAAAATATGGTAACCTTTTCAAGAAGAAGACATAAGTAAACTCTTCAGGATAGGCAACTGTGATTTTCTTGCCCCAGGATAATTAGTGGATATCACATAGGCCCTGAAGCTTTTTATACTGGAAACATGGTAAGGGAAATAATTTGGGAGGAACACAGAAGTGGATAAATGGTAGTAAGGATCCTTAAAACTCTTCCACAATGTTAGCTTTCTCTGCTTTTTGTGTAAGGCACAGTCAGCTATATCTTTTAATGAAAAGGCCTTTCTGTCAGTTCTGTATAGATGTTTTGATTGTTATGTGTCTAGAATATGGTTTTCAAATTGAAAGTGGTTTCTTTTGCAACATGTATCAAAAAGAGGAGCTTCCAGGCACTGGTTGCAAGTATTTTGATGCTACCATGAAACTAAAAGGGAAATTTTGCACTTTTTTTACTCACTTCATTTTTTTTTTCTTGTGCAGGGTGACTTGGCTGATTCTTTCTTTATTGTGGAATCTGGAGAAGTAAGGATTATAATGACAAGGAAGGTAAACATCCCTAAAACAACAACCTTTTTTTTCACCATTGTCACTAACTTTGCTTATGAAATCCTGAGTTCAGCAAATCTCTCCTCTCATATTCTCTCTTTCTTCTTTTACATGATATTTCAGGGTAAACAAGATCTAGAAGAGAATGGAGCAGTAGAAATAGCTCGATGCTCAAGAGGACAGTATTTTGGAGAACTTGCTCTTGTAACTAACAAACCCCGAGCTGCTTCTGCATTTGCTCTTGGCACTGTCAAATGTTTAGGTATTATTCAAAACTATTTTATATCTAATATAAAACGATCCATAATCTATTTGGTTGCTTTTATTGTGACTGTTTTTCTCCAGAATATAAGATTTAGGGCTGTTTCAGTAATCACCTCTTATCGTGCATTACTATTTGCGTTACCTTCAAAAATTACTTGCAATTCATAAATACTATTACACAACATTTCTTCAACATTACTCTGATGATAGGAAAGTAAAAATTGTTTTAGGACAGTACAGAATATTGCTGCAAACCACTTATAACTATCAGATAAATGTCTAATACTCTGCAGAAGGGTGAGGTGGGTTTTTTTCTCAGTAGACTGACTCATCTAAGAAATAATTCTGTTAAAAATCCTGTGCCTTTTTATCCCCATGACTTAAGCTTTTAACAAATTCTTTTGTCTTCACCAGCTGTTAATTTAGTCATCCCATCACACTGTAGTCTCAGGCACAGGAAGAGTGAAGACTGTAGGAGTTGTGTTCATAGACAACCCTTTGCACCCATTTCGTTTCATGGTCTATTTAGCTGCTAATTATGGGGAAACTGTAAACTGCAAAGATAGATTTGGCATTCCTGCATAATGATTTGATGACCAAGCCAGTAACCAAAAAGTTTCTCTATCTTTTAAAATTGCTAACTCCAAACACACAGAGATGATCAGGCAATAGAGATCAAAGATATGACAGATGGGAAAGAATAAGAGGCACTGGTGAAGGAAGAATGTTATTTTCCATTATGGATGAATAACAAAGATCTCTGGTACTTCTCAAACAGCAGAGATCTTGAATATTTCTCGGGAGACAAGAGATTACAGGCCAGCAGGTTGGAAGTATATGAAGTTTCCTCTCTGGCCTATTGGCTGGAACAATAGAGGATCACACTATGTGATCTGATAAAGGAAATATTCTGTCTGGCTGTGCACTGGTGTTGTGTGTGAATCACTGTTTTCAACTTTTTGCTCATTTGCTGGGAAAATACATATTCATTACCATTTTCACTTTGGGTGGAAGGAAGTAGAAAGAGGAAGGAAATAGGCTGTTAGAGCCCAAAAAAAGCCAACAACATCACATAAGGACATGGCTTTTTGAAATCTCATGGGTTTTAAAACTTTATTTTGTGGAGGAATCCAGGCCCCTTCAGACTTCTTCACCAGCTCTTGGGTAACATAAATCTTACTATGAAAATATTTTCAAAATAAGGAACAGAGAAAGTTCAAGTTTATTTATGAAGTTTCAAGACAGCAATGTGTTGGTTGACCTTTGTTTTGCTAAGGTAAGTGGTTCCCTGCTGTGCAAACAATGTATATGCCTCAGTAGTATATGCTGTCATTTAAAATCTTAAAATGGAATATCATAAATACCAGGATTAGTGTCTGTAACTGATAAGCACATCATATTCTTTCTCTTTCTCTCCCTTTTTATCTTAGTTATGGATGTTCAGGCATTTGAAAGGCTTTTGGGACCTTGTATGGAAATTCTGAAAAGAAACATTGCAAACTATGAAGAGCAGCTAGTTGCTCTGTTTGGAACAAACATGGACATTGCTGATACCAGTGCATGAACTAAACGTTGGAGCAACAAGATCTGTTATGAGAATATAGCACAGTAGTGGTTAGTCCACTGAGAAATTGTCTCTTTTCCTATAGATGCCAAGCATTTTCTGTGATTTTAAGAATGGGATTGGGGTTTTTTCGTTTGGTTTTGGTTGGGTGGTTCTTTTGGTTTTGTTTATTTTGTTTGGGTTTTTGTTTTTTTTTTTTACTTATGACAGTGGAAATACTAGTAAAGAAAATAGCAATTCAAGAAATGGAGGGCTTGATTTTTAAAAGTGCTTAGAACTGATGGTTCCATCTGATATAAGGACGACGTGTAGTAGCACAGCACCTTTGAAAATCATGTCCTTTATTACAGCATTTCCTTAAAGAATAGATTTTAAAACAAACCGTACATGTGATGAACTTGTTAAACCAGCTTCTGTTCTTCAAAAAGGGTACATCTTTTCTGGAAAGACTGTTAGTTTGAATGTGATATGTTGAAAGTATTAGTGCACACAAAGTGTTTATATGTATTAATACAGAAGATATACAGTAGATATTACTTTTTGACTATTACAGTTGTCATGATTTTATGTTGCATTTATCACAGATGTAGTGAATCACAAGATTAATCATAAGATAAAGCATGACAATGCGTTTTGTGTAACGCTCATGACCCAAATCTGATTTTTAACATTTTGTAATTTGTTTTAAAGTCCTCTTTGTTTAATATGTCATGTTTCAGCACGACATTGTAATATCTTATGCAATTTAGAGGACTTGTATATTTTTGCAATAAACTGCATTTTTATTAGTTACATGAATTCTGTACATGAGTGAGGACAGCTGACAAATTAACCTTAATGCTTTCAAAGAAAAGGCATGGGTCATTGTCATGTTCTACCTAATCATACATAACCTATATTGTTTTCCTTCTCCCTTGTTTTATATTTATGCATTTTGTCTTCTCTATTTATGCTTGTTCTGTAGTTAATTTTTTTTCAGATCTCACCTTTTTCATTGTTAAATCTGTTTCAAGTGAAATGATCTCTGTATATCTCTCTTCTTGCAGTCTAATCTTAGCTATCAATTACTGAAGTGATTGATATCAAAAGCCATGCTAAACGAAGCTTGTCCTTGAAAATCCTTAACAGGAAGTGCAAAAATATTTTTAATTTGAAAGATCAGTACTTCCAAAGCTTTGCACACATCTGTCATTGTTAAAGCTAACATGTGTTGCTTTCAAAAACCTGTAGGTCATCATGAAATAATGTGTTCAGCCATAATAGCATGGGATACCTTCTGAGACTGAGGAGAGAGAATATCATCTTAATTAGGAGCACAGGGTTCATTGCTTTTGAGGGTCTGTGACTGGAAATTTCAGGTACAGTCCAGTTTCAATCCTGCTTAGTGACCTGTCTGCTGGTGTTCATGGACAGCCAGTGCGCGTTCTGGCCATGGGCAGTGCTGCCAAAATGACACTGCAAGAGTTGTAGGAAGGCTGCTTGTGCCCTGATTCAAACACCTGAACTATAACATCTTTCCTTCTTAGATAATGACTTTTCTAATGCCATATATTTGTGTATGTTGATGTAATCATTATGCTACAGTTAGTGATATGTTCTGACAGTTTATATAATCATACTTGCATATGAAATTATGATTATATAATATGATACCAGTAATAATTTATATCATATAGTATGGTATAAATTATAAGTCAGAGTCCTAACAAAATAAAATCTGAGAAAAATTTACAAATGTAATTTTTTTTTTACCTAGAAACCTGGTATGAATAATTGCACATACAATAACTTGCCTTTGTACTTTTGATTTATGGAAAAAAGATAAGCCTGTTATACTAGAAGGAAATATCAGGTAACCGAAATCTACACTCTTGTCATTCTGTATGCTAATCTCTAAAAGCTACCTATATTTTGCACTGGCTTGATGTGATTAAGAAAAACGCTAGAAATTACTTGTATGGCAGCAAACTACAATCAAGGCCATAAATGCCAGTCATGATATTTTCAATATTTCTGGTTATATTTAAAGTTTCCTTACAATAAACAACACTTTTATATATAAAAATCTATGTTTATTGATATTGTTGTTGTCTTTTAATTCTATTACCATAAAGTTACAAGTGACCTATTTATATTCATAATTCTTAACACTTTCATACTGATTTTCATAAATGACAATATGTGGATGCTCTGTCTACTCAGAACAGACAACATGCTGATGCTGTGATTGTCATAACTACTTTATTTGATGATTTGCTTGTAGTTTATAGCTGGGAAAAAGCTGTGGAGTAACAAATTTAGGATAATCAGAGACTTTGGATTTTCTGATTTTCAAAATACAGCTTTTTTGTGTTGCTCTTGGGCATTGGATGATTCTAGAATTTTCTTTGTTGGTAAATTTGGGGGGCTTAACCAACAGTAACAAGTTATCACTTTTTGAGTTTCATCCAAATCATTATATTCTTCATCAGTCAGCACTTGGGATTTCTCCTGGATCTCTTCATATGTACACTTCAAACATGCCAGGCTTCATGTCATAAATGTGGTGAGTGTTCATCATAAGAATGAAATCATACCAAGTTACTGATTTTTTTACAGACATTTCAATAAAAAGTAAACAATTCTAATAATTTTAAACAACATTGTGTCAGGTTTACCTTATTAGACTCTCTGTGCCCATGTTTAAGTTACCTGATGCTTCTGTTATTAAAGATTTTTGTTGAGTTTGTTGAAAATATGCCCCACTGAGTGAGGAGAGAAAATCCTGACAGAAATCCTGTATGAGAGGCATTCATGGGTTCACGTGTTTTACTAACCAGAAAAGAACCAATATGGCAGAAAATGGTTGTTTATAAATGCCTTAACAATGGGGAAAAAAACCTGATCGCAGCCCTGAATTTGATCACAAGACACAAACCCTGAAGCGAGCAAGATTCCTTGATCCTACTGCTGATGAATTTTTAAATATCAAATGACATTGTGCTCCATGAGATTGAATTCAAAATCATCTGAAAGAAACACTTCTGAAGTCATTCCCTTCTGGATCTCCTGTTTAAGTCCAGAAGTGACCAACCGTGGAAGTCTTGAGGCAAACCTCTGAAGAGTACTGTGGAATCATTTACAGCCTAAACCCCTATCACTCCATCTTTTTCCCTTGTGTTGTCTTTTCTATTCAGTAAAGATTCTCTGCTCCTTGCTGGAATGGTGGGTTTAGTTTTGGTTTGGTTTTGGTGGTTTGGTTTTGTTTTGCTTGAAATGTTTGGTGCTTTAAGCTTTCTGTAGGTGACTCTGTGATAAGTTGTCATGATTGTGCCGTTTTGTAGTCCATGGCACACTTGCCATGACAAACACTATTGTTTACTCAGTATCAAGAGTTACCAGATGTGCAAAATCAGTATCTTCTGGCCATCCTCCATAGACCTGGCAATTCTTAGTATTCTTTTTTTTCAGATGTTTACTGCATCTGATAGTGTTTACTGAACAAAGTGCTTTGCTGGAAGTCAATTTGCCACAGCATGGACATTCTTACATCTTCTTGCCAGTTTTTATGTTAGTTCAAAGCTCTTTTTATCCAAACATACATGTGATGATTACAGGTATGTATTTTTTTTTTTTTAGTTTCTAAGATACTTTCCTGTGTCTATGGTTCTCAACTATTACTGCAGGGAGGAATTGCCTCTTTGTATGCTGAGTCTGTACAGTTCTGTGCTATCGACTGTCTTACAAAATTTAGGATCATTTTCAAATAGTTCTGAGAGTTGTATTTCCTTCAGATATATAGCAAGGCTGTTTCCAAGTTCTTAATCTACTTTTTGGCTCAGAAAGATGTTTAGCAGGCTGGACACTCTCACTTCATGGACTGAAAGGAAGCTGAATAATCTTGGCAGGGTATGAAAAGCCCAAAGAAAATTAGATTTTAACATTGTCTCTTCCTTCACCATTTCTCTCTTTCCCTCTAAATCATCTTTCTCCTGGCAGCCAGGTGAAGAGCCAGTGGCAGTAGGGGGATATAAGGCAAGTAGAATGACTAACTGGGTCTGTGCTGGGTCACAGTGGCCTTGTTGGCTGGGCCGCCACTCTCCCTTCCTCATGCCCTTTGTCCCACCCCTGTCCCTTCTCTGATGGCAAATCAAAATGAGCTGGAGTGCAGTTCTGGCATTGCCATGGCTGTGTGAATACAATGGGCAGGGTTGCATGTCTTCCAGAGAACTGGTAAAAGCTTATGGGTGTAGGGGAAACAGGGAAAAGACAAAGACCAAACTACTACATAAAAGAAGCTGCCCAGTCAAGACAATATGAAAAACTGACATTAGGTTCTACTAGGTCATTATGACAGTATCTGCTGACTCAACCTCTTTTTACTGAGGTAAATTAAATTAGGAAGCCTAAAAATAGCATTAATTCATGATATGAATACTTTGTCCTTTCTTCTTTGAAGAGATTGAATTATTTCAGCTAAGCAGCTATGAAGTTTTGGGAGAGGATAATGCTTTGTGCAGGTCTCTGTGGATGACTAATTTCCTGGCAGCCAAGTGAGCCTTTGGGACCTGCTTCCTCACATCTCTGAAGATGCTGGAAACTCAGTTCTGATAATGTCTTATCTAGAAAAATCCATCCAATTTACCAAGAAGGTCTATATTCTTTTTCCTCTTTGCTTTTTCCTTGTGGGGTCAGGTGGTGTGACTATCTCAAGCAACCTCAGCTTCACTGTACCACTGCATCTGTATGCCTGTATCTATCACAGGAAATTTTATGTGCCTGAGACTATTTGCTAGTACTGAGGCATTGAATGATCAACATTCATACTGTTTTCCAGTATTTCTCTGGGCTAATTTATAAGCTGTCTAGGAAGCTTTTTTCCAGCTTTCCATGTGGGATGGCCAACCGAGAATAGTTCTTGGCCTATGCTAGTTCCCAAACCATATCTGAAAATTATGAGCTATTGGGCCGTGCAAAAATTGTACAAGGGCTATTCTAAAATGAATTATATACAGTCCAGATGGTTGTATTCCAGTGCACAGAAACACTCACTGGCATTTTAATTTACCAACCAGCATAAAGGAAACCTACAGCTCTTCTGTAATTTCTTCTTGACTTGTTTTTCTGCAAGGTTTGAGCTGGGATGGAGGAGTTTTTTATTTACCACTTTTCTGCGTTTTTCTGTGATATATGAAGCCTTTATTTTTTTCCTAATATTATTGTCAATTTTAGTCTTGCTCTATCCTTGTAGGTGAAAAACGTTTAGCTAAAACTGTAATCTGTGCTGTAATGACAGGAAATAAATTTCTAATTAATTCCTGACCTGTCTTGGAAGGGAAAAAAATAATCTCTGGCCTGTATTTATTCTATTTCTCCTCAATTTGAGTCACAGCAGGAGGCAAATGAAAATTCTCCTCTAGCACTCAAGAGAAAACTTCTTTCCTAGGAGCAACAAGTTTTCTGTTCCTTTGGTCTTCCTTCACAAGAGCATCTTCTGTGAGGAGATTAAGGACATGAAGTGTGGCGGTGGGATGTCAGTAGGAACATGGACAGAGCCACCATTGCAGCTAGCCAGAAATGGCCATTGGAAGAGGGAATGAGTACAAATAGCTTTAGGAGATACACAAGTCATTGTGAGAGGAGAAAACTGATGTGAGAAGATCTGGCAGAATGGCTGCAGAACAGAGTCTGCCACATTGGGTAGGAGTAGAGGCTCTGGTGAGCGGGGTTCTTCTGATATTTGGGGGAGTATTTAGTTAACTACTGAGGGTGAATGTCTACAGGCTAATGTGAAAGCTCTTGTAGCAGAATTAAAATAATGATATGCTGTTTTTCAGAGAGACAGCAGTAACAGCCGTGACATAAGGGTAGGATTGACTTAGGATAGGAGGGATTAAAAGTGGATATTAAGCACAAACTCAATATAAAATGTATATTTTACTAATACAACTTTGACTGAAACATTACTAATTTTAAAAATCTACTTTGTGGCTTCTTAACTTTGTGGCTGGCAATTTTAAGAGGTAAATAGATAAGATGCAAATAAATCAGTATTTTCTAATTGTAGTCTCTCCTGTTCATTTGGTGCTTCTTGGTAGCCATCTGTAATATGACAATAACTCAAGACTAACACTTCCCAATCTTCCACCTTATTTTCTACCTCTTACAACAGCAGAAGCAACTGAATCAGCAAACCTACCAAGAGTGCCTGTGTTACACAGTATTGATTCATTCTCTGAGCACCCATTCATTTGGCCATGGAGTAAGGCAAGGTAGGGTGTGTGGAGGGGAAGTAATGATTTAATTAGAGACCAGACATTTAAAGCAAAGAGTATGGCATTGACATAATCTTAATTCTTAAATTTAGATGATACATACTTGCCTTGAGCCAATGGGGTTAGTAAGTAACTTTGCTAGTTTTGTGTGTTTTGCTGTCATCTACTGCATGGACTACCTGTCCCTTTACTTCTTTTCCCTTACGTCCTCATTGAGTAAATGTTAACTTACTGTATGCAAAGGAGCGGTAGGTTTGAAAATAAGAAAACTGTTATGTGTCTCATTTTATAATTTCAAAACTGTTCAGACACTCATCTTTACAAGATTTTAATCTCAGTACTAGGTAAGATTCATATTTTTGTGCTTTCTGGATATGTCATAGATTCCAGTGTGATACTGAGGCTCTAATTCAGCAATGGTATTTACTCGTCTAGACCTGTGTCTGGAATCTGGGCCAGTGAAATCTCAGAGACTGGGCTTTATATCTAACACTCATGCATTAAGCTTTCGTAGACAACTGTGAACCTCCACAGCAAATAGCTGTGAAGCTATTTTGTTTTGGGTCCGAATAGTACATAGCAGGGTGGAAATGTGCTCCATAAGAAGATGGCTTCTGAAGAAACATGGGACTTGTGTCAGGATTTTATATCTTCTGTAGCTGCTTGATCCAGCCCCTGCTATGTCCATCTTCCACACTGTGGCAGAGGGAGCTTTCAGAAGAGTACATTGTGAGTTTTACCTCACAAGTGGCTGTACCACAGGCACAGAAGCCTGTTTGCAGAATGGAGACACCTGCATGCTCAGGTTTCCTGCCCCGCCTCAATCTGGCAGTGCAGGGTCTGTGCTCAAACTCATTAAAAGCCCGAGAAGCTTAGATGTCTCTCCAAAGAGCCTAAAGGCTGTTCAGATGTAAGAGAGATCAAAAGAGAAGGGGAAGAAACACTGCCTTAAAATTAATTTTATCTTGGAATGGTGTAAAAAAGATGGTTCCTGGTTTACCAGTCTTCTACTTATTAAAAGAATGACCTTTAGAGAGGGGGTGCCATGAAAGCTTTCTTACATAAAGATGTATCAGTTATTTAGAAAAAATCTGAATTGTAAATACAGGGAAAATGTGAGCTTGTGGGATGAGGATTAGACAGCTGATATTATAATAAGCTGTCTAGTCACTTAATATTTGAATCTTAATTTTACTTTAAAGATTATTTTCATCAAGGTACTTATTTAAATAATGACCGGTAAAGGGTTGGTTTGTTTGGTCATTAAGCACAGAAGATTTTGAATTAAATTCCATGGCATTGGCTTTTCTACTTTTAAAGCTAAGCTTGCTTACAGAAAGTAATAATTTCCGGTTCACACTGCAGAAGATTCTGAGTGTTTTTCAGAGTGATTGTCTTCAAACAGTGCCTACAGATGGGAATGATTTTATAACAGGTTAACTATTACTTCATGGAAAAGGCAAATCTCAAACTGATGTGCCAACAACATTTGCAGACTAAGTGTATAGTAATGCCAAGCACAATTTTGATATAATTTCCTTTTTTTCTTTTTAATTGTGTTACCCTTGTAAGGCCTTGCAGGCCTGTGGGAACAAGAACCCGGCATTCCCTCTAGTGGCCACCAACCAAACAGGGAACCATTTCTGTTTAACTTGTGTTAATTTTTTTTTCTTATTTTCCTGCCCAGCTACGTTAGCATGTCTGAAAGGCAGAACTGTTGCAGATACCAATTTACAGCAAAGACTCTGAGACAGGATTTAAGACATGTTCTCACTTCTGGAATTATATTGACAACAGGATAAGAAAGAAATGCTTTTCTTGGAAAAATCCCAACAGCTGCAAAATATTGTAACTATCCAGCAGTTTCTAAAATATTGTCTATTTACGAATTGTGCATGTACATGCTTTGTATCACATCATGTGTAGTAATTAATCTATTTGTGATGAAGATGTGGTCTCTGGAGAAGTCTTGTGCCTCTGATCTGAGTTACTGGCTAAGTGGGAAAATGTCTTAATAGCAATGTTTAACCAAACCACGCTGTTATTTTGGCAATAAATGTATGGGACTGTCTGGGAGACACTACTGGATTGGCAAACCTGCATGAATTTAATTTATTTTCTCCCTCCCACCCGGTATTTCGGCCTAACCTCCCACCAGTGTGTTTTCAATGAAAGAGAGGCGAGGGACGAGGCCGGAGAGGAGGCCGAGCACAGCTGCTGACTCACTCCCTGACCTTTAGCAACCTCCTTTGCCCTCCGCGCTGCCGCCGTGACTCGGGCCCAGCGCGGGCCCGCTCCGCACGGCGCTGCC
>VZTN01030690.1:29125-88376 GCA_013400515.1 Erpornis zantholeuca
GCAGCGGAGCTGGGGCTGCGGCGGGAGCGCGGCCCGCCCTGCGTCAGCCAACAGGCCGCTCGGGCTTCGAAAACATGGTGAATCACGCTCTGCCTCGGCTGCGCGCTCTGGCACGGCCGGGGATGTGCAGCCAGGATTCCTGATTAAAGCAGCTGCGCCAGGAAAAGTCCCTGGTGTGGATCCAGTCTTGCCAGTATGTTGTGTTTTGCTTGGAGAAGCTGTTCTCCAAATCAAACTCCGTCCAGCTTATTGCTCAGGCGTAAACCTGGCGTGAAACTTCGTCAGTAGGTTGGGGGAAGAAAGGCAAATAGCAGAAGGAAAACTACCACGGGAGGCATTTCCATCCAGGCATTCCTGCGCAGTGCGGTTTGGGTGGATGCTGCCCAGTTCCTGCTAAACCTCTTCTCCGCCACTCCTTATTTACTTTTCTCCCAAATTTATTTTTCTCAAAAATAGACGTGGTTCAATTAATAAGGTCTTTGTTAATAGTGCCATTTGTTTTAGCGTAACAACTTACTTTAAAGCACAAAATAATAATTTTGTGTGGCCTCCAAAGACAACCAGAGTAATTAAAGTCCTGTGAAGCGTGGTTCTAGACAACACCTGATGAAACAAATTTTCAGCATGAAGTTGAATTACAAACTAATTAATAACCAATCCCCATCATGTTCAAACCATTGAAAGGCTGAGGACAAGAGAAGGATGTGATGTCCTAAGCAGGCTTTAATCAAGTAGAGTAAAAAAATTGAAAAGTAAAGTTGGGCACTTTCTTTGTTTTTCTTTGAAATTTTCTTTCTTTGTAATTCATTTGTTAGAGGATTTTCTGCCTTTTGTACACTGATGGCTTTGGTTTAGAGACATTCTTGTGAATTGGAGAAATAGTTCATTTGTCAAACAAGTATCTTCCTTGTCAGACTAGCATTTTTTATCTGTACCTTACCTCTGACCTTTAGAGCATTGGGATACCAGGACACATACTTTCAAGTCTTGGCACCTGGCAGGAAGGAAGGAGAAGGTAACATTCCAGAAATCAGTTTGCTTCTTCATTTTGGCAGGAAAATGGGAAAGAAATAGAGGAAAAAAAAAAAAAAACAGGGCAGAGGGGAAAGGGAATACGTAGATAAGCCAGAAAAACAAGGAGTGGCTTTTCAGAGTTGATTAGCTGGAGATAGTCTTCAAGGTCCTGACGTGTACTACTGAGGTCTGTTTTTTCTGTTCAGAAATAACTGAGCTATCTGCTCTTGTGGTGTTCTGTAATTTTACTGTCCCTCATGGGTGAGAGGGGTAGGAATTGTGTTAAAGATGTTTCTTGGAGGTGAAAATAGTGTCATTGATAGCTTGAGTTGAGTATTCTTATTTCTCTGACCTTTCTTCTCTTAGAATAAGCTGATGGAGCTTTGTAGTAGTGCCATTTGAGTAGAATCAAACATCTTTTTATGTTTAGCATGCAAGTTTATATAAGTTTTGCATATATTTGAAAGATTAGGAGATCAGAAGGTTAGAAATTTTCCAGTCAAAACCCTCCTGGACAACCTGCTGCATGCTGCATGATCCTGTGCAACCTGCTGTAGGTGAACCTACTTTAGCAGTGGAGGGGGTTGGACTAGATGACCTCCAGAGGTCCCTTCCAACCCAGTCATTCTATGATATGAAAATATTACACTTTTTAAAAGGTATTGTTGATATTTCTCTAATGTAGTTTACTTAGTGGACATGCATATGGTAGACTTTTCAGGTTTTCTTTCTTACTAAGCTGCATTTTCTGCTCTTTTGTGACAGACTCATGATTACTTTTTCAAGGACACTTCATTAAAGTACACAGTAATCATCTTATAGTAGCTTTAATTCTTCCTCCTCTGAGAAAAAACCAGTAGATAACCACATTAGTAAAGATTGGATAACATTGTTTGCCAGCTTTTAGAGGCAGTGGTTGTGTAGAATAAGCACACAGTTCTCTGCTGAAGATGATTTAAAATAGTGGGTTTGGTATAAACGGAACAGTACTGGGATTTGGGGAAATGAAACTGTGGTGAAATCTTCTAGTAGAAGTAGAGGCTTCTTCATCTTTCCATTTGCAACACAGCTAAGGATGTTAGGAGTCCAGTGTGCTTGAGACTCTTCCTGGAGGCCAGAGACTAGAAGGACAGCGGAAATGGCTTCTGCAGAGACACCAGTGATGAAAGGGCAACTGGAGAAATTGTGGGCCTGTTGCTAAATGGCAGAGGAGACCTGATCTCACAAGGTTAAGGATGGCATTTTTGCTTTGATCTTCATTTTCCAGGCTTGTTCCCAGGTTCCTCAAGTTCCTGGGTGTAGCAACTTGCCTCTGATAGAGTGAGACACTTCTTTGTCTGTGGCAGAAGCAGAGCAAGTGAGGGGCAGGCCAGTTCTGTGAGGCATCTATGCATGAGGTGGTGGGACACCTCCGGGTGTCCATCATGGGTCAAAGAACGTTTTGGGTTTGAAGGGACCCTAAAGGTCATCTAGTTCCAAGCCCCCTGCTGTGGGCAGGGATGTATTTTGAGGATGGTCTCCAAAAAGCAGTGGATTTGGTAGCAGGATGGCTCCCAGTAACTGGAAGAAAGAAAATGTCACACCCAGCTTCAAGGAGGAGGATGTGGGAAAACTACAGGTCAGCCTTACCTTAGCCTTCAGGAATGTTATGGGGAAATTCTCCTGACTGCTATGTCCACTCTCTTTGTAAGGCAAGAAGTTGTCTGGGAATAGACAGATTAGGACAAAACCGGATCTTGTCCGACCCATCTGATTGCCTTTTGCAATGAGCTGAGTGGCTTAGGGCACCAAGTAAATGTTTATCTTGGCTTAAGTGGTGGTTGAGGAGGTAATTCCATACTCTTGGAGGCGGTGGGCACAGGCTGTGAGAGATTCAAACCTGCATAAGGAACAGCTTCTTTACAGCAAGAGTGGTTACTGGTACAGGTTCCTGGGAAGTGCCAGGGAGCCTCCATCCTTCAAGATACTAGAAACTCAAGTGGCCAGGGCCCCAGGCAGCCTTTTGACTTCTGAGTTAGCTCTGTTTTCTGCAAGGATTGTACACGGTCACGTCTAGACACCCCTAAAATATGCTGTGATAGTCAACAGACTAATGAGGATTTAGGGTAAAGAAGTGTATCAGATGCAACTTAAAACAGTTCACATGTATACAAATTTCTAACCTTTCTCTTTCTAAAGTCAGATACCTTGGAGCATCCTAACATGGTGTGGGAAGTGAAGACAAATCAAATGCCTAATGCAGTTCAGAAACTCCTTCTGGTAGTGGACAAGAGAACTTCAGGGATGAATGAGTCACTGGAGTTGCTGAAGTGTAATGAAAACCTGCCCTCTTCTCCTGGATATGCATCCTGTGATGAGCACATGGAACTTGGTAAATAACATGATTTTTTTCAGAAGAAACTGAATTCTGAAGCTTATTTTAGATATCCTATACTGAAATTACGGGAAGCTGACTGAATGAGATGGCTTTTTTTCAACTTGAGTAGGGCAGGGAATTGTGACATCTGAATGTCTTACTTTGCAGTCACTTTTCCCTTTAACCCATTTCCAGTTTTGACACACTGGCCTGTTGGCTCAAATGTGTTCTTGAACTCAGAGCCACAAATTTCTGCTTCTAATCCCCAGAGGAGTGGGGTTTTTTTTGGCACAACAAAAACAAACAGAAAGCTCAAGAGCTCCTCCTAAAGGGAAATTATATTGCTTTAGATCTGCTGCAAAGAAAGATTCTGGGATAGAGGAATATTACTCCTTACATATTGGAGAAAAACAGCATATACTTTAGAAAGCATTGATATAATCCATGAGACATTAACACATTTAATTGAAGGTACAGAGTGATTAAGAATATTGATACTTAGTTATATGACAGCATATAGCACAGACTTCTCTTAAGAAGCTGGGCTCTTTTCTGCTATTCTGTAAGGAATATGAAAAGTGTATATATTGTTGATAGGAATTCACCCTACCAGGCTGTATATCCAGCTTTCATGATTTATTTAATCTGAACTATTTAACCAGTTCCGTGGTGGAAACCTTTTACCTTGAACATGGTTTGATGTTGAATTTTTTTAGTGTTACACCTTCAAGGACAGATTAATTCAGTTGTCTTTTATGGAATGTTTTAGTATTTTAGTGTAGCATGTTGTTTTTGAATAATTCTGCAGTATAGTTCTGTGTAAACTGGTCAATCTAGTAAAACCTTTAAAACCAGAACTACATTTTTATCTAGTTACTGAATTTTTTCTTATAATTCTTGTGTGAATACATAATCGACTAGAGATGTTACTATTTCTATCGCCATTTTTATGGATAGGGTTTGTGAAATGTTGGTGATTGTGATATGAGAAAATAAAATTACTTTGTTGTGGTTCTTTTTTTGTTTTAATTTGCAAGATTTGGTGTCAGCTAGAATTGAGAATAATTACGGTAATTTGTGCATTTCTTTGTAGATGATCTTCCTGAATTACAGGCTGTGCAGACAGATTCTACCCCACCTGCACTTTTTCAGCTTGGTGCTGATGTTTCACATCAGGAATGTTCAAGGCCTTCATGGAGCCAACATACCTCAAACAGCAATCCAGAAAATGCTTATTCTTGTGAGAATGGAGTGAACTGGTTGACAGAATTAGCAAATATAGCCACAAGTCCTCAGAGTCCTTTGATGCAGTGTGCTTTTTATAACAGGTACTGACACTTATTTCCATTTTGAACTATAGAGATTTATAATACTGTCTCCAGAAACATTTCCTTCACTCTTTACACCCTCTGACTTTGAACTGGAGCCCTATATTTTGGTCTTTTTATTTGTGCTCTGAAAGCATGCACAGAACTTGTCTCATAGCCTGGTGCAAAAGCTGCTTAGTTTCCAGTCATGAATGACATAGGATGATATAAAGACATTGCCTATCCACAGCAGACTCAGAAATTATTGACATTTACCTCATGTGAAGCAGCTGATAAAAACTAAGAGGAATTTCTTACATTAAGTTATTCATGCTTTCTAGTGCACAGAGTTCAGATTTTTTTTTTTAAAGAGCTAGTTGGAAATCTAATGCAATGTATATTTTAGTGAGAACTGTCTCAAGTTTGTGATCTGTAAATTCTGGAAGGTTGTGAGTAGCAAGGGTGGGATCTTGGAAATTTCTGGGCTTCACATTTTATTGTACATCTTTTCTTAGGTTTATAATCAGAAAACTCAATGCAATACTGTTAACAGTCATTGAGTTGAGATTTAATCATTTGGACAGAGCAGATGTCTTTACATTCTCTTACGAGCAGGGTATTTGCTTCAAGATCTGTGTCAAATCTTCAGCAATGTGATAAGGACACACCACTGTAGAAGTGCTTTTGTCATTTGGGTGCTGTATAGAACCTATGCAGGAGTTATGCTAAATGTTCTCTTTGCCTGAGCTTGCACCCTTTAATCATCCCGTTGGAACATTGGTGTGTGGGAGGTTTATTTGGTTTTCAGCTCATGCAAACGGAAATACTTGCAATAAAAGCATTTTAGAGTAATGGCAGCAAAGTCTCATGCTGTCTTAATCTGAGATATTTTAAAATACATGTTTCTGTTGCAGATCATCTCCTGTTCGCATAATAGCAACAAGCAAAAGTTTACATTCCTATGCACGTCCTCCACCAGGATCTTCAAACAATGATCCTAACTTCTCCAAGAATGATGTGGATGAAACACCAGTCAGACATGAAAGGGTGAGTTGTTCTGAAACATTTTCAAATAAACATGTATGAGTAATGGGTTTTTTGAAACGGGAAACTGGTTTTAAAAAGAAAAACATATATGTAGTGTTAATACTATGGCTATTTAAGCTAGATTTTCTGTTACTTTTCTTTTTACCACACAGGGTAGGCTTGTAATGCTACTTCATATATTTTGTGACGAGATCACTTTCCAAGACAATTGTAATTCCTTCTATAGCAAGCTTTAAAAAACTATGTTAACTTGTTTGATGCCTCAGAAGAAAGTATAGATCCCTCTCCTTTTAGATCCACAAAACCTGTCAGTCCTGTGTCTCCTTTTCCCTTATATTAATTTGTATCTGAAATTTGTTAACACTGAATTTTGTCCAGTGATTTGTCTACAACTGCCTTGAGTCTTCAGCTTTCCAGTAATTGGACCATAGAGTAATGTACTTTGATTCTGTAGTTGACCAAGGAATGATGAGGTGTAAAATGAGCTTAAGATAATCCACAGGGGTGAAATGAGTCTCAGAGAATGAAACCCCAAAATGTCAGGGTGCATCTCAGAAAAGGAGATGAAAATGCTTCATTCACATTTACTGCATTCCTTTAATCTTTGTCTTCATGTTACCTTCCTAGTAGTGTTTAAGGCAAAATGATGCCACAAGTGCAAATTAGAGACTGTCTTAAGACATACAAGAACAGCCTTAAAAAACTCAGTATTTTACTCAGCAGTAAAATACCAACACCATTTTGCTTTTTTTTTTATAGGCAAATAGTGAATCAGAATCTGGCATTTTCTGCATGTCATCACTTTCAGATGATGATGATTTAGGATGGTGCCATTCCTGGCCCTCAACTGTCTGGCATTGTTTTCTAAAAGGTAAAACAACATGTATTATGAAATAAGTATTTGTTTTATCTTCTCCTTTTTTTTTTTTTTCTTGCAGCACAGACTTTTTTACCTAACACCAGTGTTCTTTTTTCCTTGAAAAAATCCGTTAGGCTCTCGTTTGTGCTTTCATAAAGGACGCAATAAAGAATGGCAGGATGTTGAAGAGTTTGCAAGATCTGAAAGCTGTGGAAAAGAGGAAAATCTCCCAGTCAGTCCTTACAAGGTAGCCGTTTGTTCTAATAAATTCTGTAGCAAATACCTAGTTTCTTACATTACCCCTGTGCCTTTAAATACTGTCTCAGGAAAACAGGTTGACGTTAATGTTGTTTAGAGCAGATCACTGTGCTGTTTGAGTAGTTCATTGTAAAGCACTTGAACTGAATTAATTTATGTATGTTTTGAATGTTATATCATCTTTATTAATTTCTTAGCAAGATAGAAATGCCAATTAGAATATTGTTATTTTTTAATACAATGTATAATGATAAGTATACACCTGTAGTATACACAGATATATGGTTTTCTTGGGGAAAATTTTTTGAACTGTATGTGTGTTAACAGGACTATGGTTCCAATGGTTTGAAGTTGATTTCTCATGAAGAAAGCATTTCATGTGGTGAGTCAGTGCTGAAGCTGACTTTTGATCCTGGCACAGTGGAGGATGGCTTGCTTACCGTAGAATGCAGACTTGATCATCCATTTTATGTTAAAAATAAAGGTATGAGATACCTCAAGTACACTTGGTTGTATATTAAAATATTCTCAGAAGATGATTGCAGATTTTGCTGGCATCCAGTACTGTTCAAGAAAGTGATAAAAGTTGTGGTGTAGAAAAATTTACTGTCCTTGTAAAGAAATCCAGAATATGAGCAAACAAACTGTAAAGCCATAAAACTCCAGGAAGACTGCTTATATCTTAAGGAAAGATTTGATTGAGTATATCAATGGAGCTCAGGAAAGCAGAAAGAATGGGGAGGGGGGAGAAAGGAAAACTGCAAACAAGGAAGCTTTTCTCACTTGCTAAACATGGAACTTTTGATGGTAAAAGTTTCCAGGTTTTGATTCCTTTTTTGCTAGCATGAGATTTTATTTGAGATTAAAATAAACTGTTTGCAGTAAGGATTCCCTAAGTAAGTGTTTCCGATTTTTCTTCTGGGTGAAAGAAATTACATCAGAACATTTTATAAAATTACATAATTTCAAGATACAGGATTGTTCCAATGAAGAACTGGAGAGATTGTCTGGCCGTTTGTCTAATTTAATTCTTTACCACTTCAGGTTGGTCATCTTTTTATCCAAGCTTGACTGTGGTACAGCATGGCATTCCATGCTGTGAAATGCATCTTGGAGATCTGTGTCTACCTCCTGGACACCCTGATGCCATTAACTTTGATGATTCAGGTGTTTTTGATACATTTAAAAGGTAATTTTTGGATAAAGTGGCCTCAGTGGTTCTTGTATTTAATGAGTAGGCACCTTAAGTCTAGAAGAATTTGAAGCATTATAGAGAATACTTTTGGTAATACAAGATAAATGAGAGGGAAAAATGAATACTCAGTACTAGGAAACTGTATAATTATGTGCTCTGCTAAATGGCAAAGTAGTGCCTTGGAGTGAAATAATGTTTTAGCATCTTTTTATGATAGTTTAAGACAGATTAGATAAAACAGTAATATATATATATATATGTTGTCTTTATAAATTCTCCAGGTAAAGTGGACTATGTTTGAAAAACCTAGTACTAATTTCTGACAGTGGTATGTCTGCTAGCTGTTATCTCATGCTTCATATGCAACACTGTCTGAATTACCTGAGTAGCTTCTTAGTGGGAAATGCATGTGCAATGGCTTTAGAATACAGTATGTTCATAAGTACTTCTTATTAGTTTTTGTATAATCTGTTTTTTTGGGATTCTTGCATATTAGATCAAATTTACATAGCTTCAGAAATTAACACTGGGGTTTGCCGGAGCTAGAACTTCAACCAGATAGCCTTCAGAGGTCCTGTTCAACACAAATTGCTCTAAGATTATAAGGAAATAATACAGATTTTTCCACACTATTTTGGGATTTTAAGGTTTACTAAAATCTATATTTTCCTATGATGTTAGTGCCTTTTTAGCATCTGTTTTTAATCCAGTAGTATTTGGTTTTTTTACAATAGAAAAAAAGGAATTTAGGATGCTGTTTGCAGTTCAAGCCCTGGGAGCTCTTGCATAATTTCAGTCTGGCATAGAGCAAGTCCAGATTGCTTGGCTTCACTCATTTGCTGTCTGGGCTTTTTTCTTCTTCTTAACTTCTATTGTGAACTGCATATGTAGAGAGCTGTTAGAATCATTGTAGCTACATCTGATTGAAAAATCTGGATTTCTGGCTCCTTACTGATTTGCAGCCCAGCTGAATACTACCTTGTACTTCTAATTCCTTGTCTTTCTGGGCAGAAGGGAGTGGCTGAGAAAAGGAGCATGCAGCAGCTGCAGCTGTGATAACAGGACAGAAGAATTCCAATTCTGTTGTTGTGTTATGGGAAGGAGATTAGGAATAGGAAGAGTGCTGGCCTGCTGTAGAACAGAAAGGTCCTTTCTCCTTATCTCATGAAAGCCTGCAAGATAGTCAGCATTATCCCTTTTTCACTGCTTTGTACTTTGCAGAGGGATGTTGGAGGCCACTCGTAGGCTCCACTCCTCCATGTGGTTCTGTCCCACAAAAGGACCTACCTTCACAGATGGGGGCTGGACTGCCACATGCCCCATTTCCTTGCTAGTAGTTCTACTTAGTGTTCACAAAAAAGCTCTTCAAAACCCTTTTTTCTGGCCATAAATCATGCAACTATAGCAACATTGAGCAGTGGGTAAGAGGAGCCTTAGCATATATACATTTTATGTTTATCTTGTGGTGGTAACTTAGTGGTTTAGATTTATGATTGAGTAGCCCCTTTTCAAGAGTGTTTTCCCCATACAGCATGCTAAAAACAGCATAGCCTGTGGTTCCCACCTGGAGATGGTAACAGATAGTCTGTGGAGTTAAACTGCTTCTTAAGTGATTAGACGTTAATTGTAGTTGTTGGTCAGCTAAAAATTGCAAGAGTTTGTCGTATTTGAAGGTCTGAATTTTATGGAAACAAGTCACCTCAGTTCAAATACCTTGAGGAGAAATGTCGTGGTTTTGTCACTAGAGGGCAGGCGTTTGTCAGCACTGCTTCAATTAGTGCGACATCACAGGGCTCTGAGCAGGGTTTTAACCTCGCTGGAAGGTTTCTGTGTAAAATAGCGTGTATTGAACTACCTAGAGAAGTTATTTGTACAGTGGTGAATATAATATCATTTATTTTAATATAGTGGTTTCATATTTGCCCTTAATATATATTTGCAAGTGAACTCGCTGCTTATTCTTCCCTGTCTGTACTTGTCATTCACTGATCAAGTTTGATTTATGGTAAGGACGGAAACAGAAAGAAAGAAGTGTGTTTAAAAAGAGGATGAAGTTTGAAGACATTTTATAGTTAACTGATATATAGCTGAGGAAGGTGCACAGCAGAATGTAAAGTTCCAGTCTCCATCACACTGAAGAAAATACTAACTTACCTCCCAAAGTCTTGTAGTTTTCTGGTTTTCACGCTGGCATCCACATCAAGCACAAATCATTTGTCACACAAAAGAGAGCAAAATACTAGAAATGTAGTATAATTGAAGAGTGAACAGATATTTAGGGATTTTACATGACAATTACTCGATGGCTTTATGATCCGTCTTTTCCTTGTAGTTACGATTTTACCCCGATGGACTCCTCTGCAGTGTATGTGCTCAGCAGCATGGCTCGCCAGCGTCGCGCTTCGCTGTCCTGTGGGGGATCAAACAATCAAGATGCTGAGAGATCAGAATGCAGTAGTAAAAACTGTGCCTCTGCTGCATCGTCACATCTTTCCTCCAATCCTTTGTACAGCAAAGCTGGCAAAAGCCACAGCTCAGGGACTGCAAGTACTGTGAGTGCCACTTCTCCAAACAAGTGCAAAAGACCAATGAATGCCTTCATGCTTTTTGCCAAAAAATACAGAGTTGAATACACTCAGATGTATCCAGGGAAAGACAACAGGTAATGATACAAACTAGTTTTGCTATTACTGGTGAGTTAGAAGAATATCTGTGTCCCACCTTTATATTTTTAAGTAGCCTAAATTTAGCATTTGAAATAAAATGTGTGTTTTGTTTTAAGAACAAGTTTTGAAAGATGCTAATGTAAAGAGTAATTTATGGGTGAACTGTGAATATTTACAGTACTTAGTGAACTTGATAGAAGGCATTTTTGGCAAACTTACCTTCTGGAAAGCATTTGGGTAAAGCAACTCTTACATGTATATGTGTGCACCGGCAGAGGCAGAAATACAGAACAGCCTTTGCTTAAAGTGAAGAGGTGCTCTGTTTGTGTGCTGTAATGGATAAAAGGGAGTTTCTGGTTCTTCTAATCAAGCCTTGACATATTATTACAAATTGGTCATGAAGTTACAAGCATTTATTTCCAGTCTGTATATCCTGTTGAAGAATGGAGTACTGATAGTTAGGATGTCTCAAAGATCATAATCCAGGCAGCAAGTTGCTAAATTTTGCTTGCCCTAAAGGCATTCAACAATCTGCTGAAACTTGCAGGAAGAGTTGTATGACTGTTTGGGGAACAGGTCTTTGTTATTTTGTTCTTAATCTCTAGCACATTCTCTTCTAAACATTTATGAAGATTTCCATTACCTATGTTTTAAGAAATATTTTGTGCTAATTGTGCATATATAAATAGAAACTAAAATGTATGAACGTGGACTGATCTTAGGTTTTTTTAAATGTATGTAATTTTATAAAAACTGTTACTGTAAAAATTGCATTTTGACATAAAAATTCTAAAACTAAATCTGGTAAAAATTAAAGTTGACAGGGCTTAGAAAGGGTTTTTACTATTTTGTAATGTTGTATTAAGGAGGCTGTAACTGGTGCCGAGATATAAAATCCTGCCAGACAAACCCCAGCCACTCTTGTTTGTCCTGACAATGGTGTTCTGCAGTGTTTACAGTAAGTTCAGTGAAGCAGATCTGCTGCCTTCACATTCATTGCAACTATCCATGAAAAATGGAACAGAATGTCAGCCAGGAAAGTTTATGATGGTTATATATTTAATTGAAAATGCTGATTACAAATGGATGCAGTGAACTGGAGCTGCGGCTGCATGGATGTGAAAATGAACTGAATATTTCAGTGAGCAGGCTTACCTTGAAGGAAAGTGATGACAAAGGTACAAGTATGGTTCAAAATGCACTGCTCACTGTTCTGCTTGGAAGGCAGTGCATTTGGGTGCAGTTTTGTGGCATCCATAAAACACAGGACGGCAAAAATAGCATTAGTGATAATTGATACAGGCACTCAGCTACTGTCACTCCAGTGTTGCTGTGGCATTCATTAATTTAGCTGTTGGGTAAATGTAAGTTTGTGTAATTTTCAGATTACTCTGTAGGTCTTCTAACATAGTAGCCACTTCTGTACAGTGGAGTTCTTATATTTGCTGCAGTTATTTCCTTACGGGAATAAGAAAGGACAGAACTTGAGGTATTCTGAGTTAAACAGGCTGTTCTGAGACAAAGCCGCTCAAAGCATGTCAGCAAGACAGTGAGCTTGTAAACATTCAAAGCATAAGTCAAGAGTCACATACTTAAAACTACTGTGGACTGTAAGACTCTGGTTGAAAAACTGGTGTTAGGACTGCACTTAACCATAGTTGGACTTGGCTGTGTGTTCAGAAATTCTTTAATTTGAGTAGTGGACCTTCTAGAGATGAGGAAAATCATATTTTTGTTCTGAAATAAAAAGATTTCATGGTGCATTTTTATTTGGAAAGGCAATGGCTTTTACAGCAGACCTGCTCTCTCTGGGTCACCATGTTCCTTCCTGAGGGTGTGAGTGATCCCACACAAGCTGCTGACCCAAAGCAGACAGGTTCCTGTTGATATGCCTCTGGATACTGTCAAAAGATGAAAAATCTGCTAATTAAACTGGTGTGTTTGCTTCTGATCACAGACTAAAGACATTGGTTCTCAGTCTGGATAGAAAACCAGAAATTCTGTTGCCAAAGAGGGTGTACCAATGAGTTTGATGGCGATGGAATGTGGTGTCCTCTGCAGGAGTTTGCTTTAAGGAGTCACCAGAGCACATGACAGCACAAGCTCAAGGGCTGTGCAGGCAGTTTTGGATCTGGTTCCCTGAGTGTTCTGCAGCTTGCAGAAACCTGAATGGCACCACATGGCCTTGCAAGATTCAAATCCATTTTTTTTTCTGTGGAGCAGAACAGCCTTCAGGATTGCTCTATGTGCCATATTATGGAAATGGTAGATGACACTCTATTTGTCTTGATTTAGTTTGAATATCTTTACTGCCAGCAAGTAACTTACCAACAGGAGAAAGAAAAGGGCTTAGTTGTGTCCACCTTTTTCTTAGAGCCAGTCACAGAACTCTCATTGGTGTAATCTGAAGCCAAAGTTTACAAACTACTTGGTAGCTTTAATAGTCATTGATAAAAGAGCTGTTGTTTAGAGATTTTCATTCAACTAAAAGACAGAGTTAAAGCTTTAACAGAATATTGATCCAACATTTGGGAGTGCAGTTAAGCAATATGGCAGGGTAGTACAGGGAAATGTCAAAAGACCTAGAGTTTATAAGGAAAGGAATTAATTCACCTTCTGGAAATGGTGATAGATGTGTTAGAAAAAATGCATAGGAATGTGAACTTATCAGTATGTTCCATCCAGGATGGATTAAAGGTGGAGGAAGCTACAGATATTTATTAAATAGACATAGGGACTTGCAGTTAATCAGATATTTGGCTGAGGTCACATTCAGTTCATTGCTCTAATTATTAGAGAACATATTTTCAGCAAATCTGTCATATGATCTTCTAATTTGAAAGTAGAGCAAAACAAATGTGAGTTACCATTTGGTGGTGGTTTTTTTAACATCTCTATTTTGCTGGTTTATGCCAGTTGCTGTGTATTCAAATGTACACCCTTTGAAATGTTAAAATGTGCACTGACCCATGCTCAGCTAACACAGAAGTCTCAGCTGTTTAACAATTAAAAGAACTATGAGAAGATAATCACAAATATGATTATTAAAAATTTTAAGATACAATTGATTTCTTCCTTGTCTGTTATTTCCACATTTAACTCACATCTTCCTTAAAGTGCTCAGATAAAAACAAAAAAAAACTCCATGGTATTTCTTAGCACTGTCCTGACTATACTGTAAACATTTATCTTGCAGAGCCATAAGTGTGATACTTGGCGACAGGTGGAAGAAAATGAAAAATGAGGAAAGAAGGATGTACACACTAGAAGCCAAGGCCTTGGCAGAGGAGCAGAAACGTTTAAATCCTGACTGTTGGAAAAGAAAACGAACAAATTCTGTACGTTTGTGAAGCAGTCTTCTTCATTATGCAGTTACATGTGTTCAGATGTGTGGCTCCAATGTGTTTTGTTCAGAATAAGCTGCTTTCTTAGTCGCTGAAACCTTCATTTATTCTTCTGTGTTGTGTACCCTGCTTTTGGCAGTTTGGCAGGAGACTGATGAGGAGAGGGTCTGTCTGAGTATTTTATTAGAGTTCTGTGAATTCTGTTGTACTCAAGAGTGTGCTTGTGAAATGCAAAAGAGGGGCACATGGTCTTTTGCTTTGAAATAAGTTCATAAGGTTGTGAACTAATTTTTTTTCTACCATAAAAGCTTTTTCTTCACATTTTTCTATTTTTCTTATTGATAATTTATATCAGCATATATGAAGATATTGAAGGAGCAAAATAACTTTTCCCTGTGAATCCCTTTTATTTATTACTCATTTCAGTTGCAAAATAAATACAGTAGATAACACTACCTCTGTAGGGAAATAAATTGTTTTCCACTTTTTAGAATGCCATCAATCTAAGAGTCCACAGCAGTGTATTAGTAGGTGATGTATGTATTAAGAAAGAGATGGGCTTTCAAGCTGAAACATCAGGTAAAGCAAACATCAAAAAAAAGGAGATTCTGCTTGTTCAATTAGAAGAGTAGGTCGGAAGGAAAGATCTGCCAGGGTGCACAGAGTGCTTGCCAAGTTCTTCCATTTTATGCCTGGGTAGAAGCTTTAAGTGTGGTGTGGACTTCATCTACATGGCTGGTGAAACCATCCATCCATGAGGTGTAAGATTTCATCCTCAAGTTAGCCCCTTTCCTTTGATGTGTAAATGAGGCTTCTTTCTCAAGAGCATATGCAAGTGATCCCTTAAGACTGAGAAAGAAATGCTCCGACACTGAGTTGCTTCTTTCTCCTGCACATACTTCGTGTGGTTTCCAGTCCCTTGTTGCAGAAGGTTCCACCAAATCCCAGCTGCTAGGAGCAAGCTGTTTTTCTGTTCACTGCATTCTATTTTAATCAACAGTGACAGCTTCTGTTAGATTTCCTTGTGGGTTTAGTTAAAATAATATTTATTTATTCTGCTCTTACACTACTGCAGTTTGGGGCTTTGGATGGTGAGATCACAGGCTCACCTGTGAGTTTCAAGCAACTCAGAGGCTTTTTTGTGTGTAGCTGTGTAGTGATGGGTTGGCCTCAGTAAGGCTTTCTTACCCTGCCTTGTAGTGAGATTTTCCTTGTCCCTACAGTCTTCAGGCCAAGAGAACAGGATCTGTAGAACATGTTAACTCAGTGTTACACAAGGAAATACCCTTTATAATTATTTTAGTTTGGTGAACTGAACTGTTAGCAGTTTGGTAACCTTATTCAGTAATGACAGTGGGCTCCAGGCTGTGACAGAGAAGCCATGATGGTCTTTTGATGATTGGGGAATAAAACTGTCTGGTTTGGCCTTTTGATTTTCTTCTGAATAACTGACCAATCTTTAGAAATACTTGTGGCTTTCAAAACAAGTGTTTGCTACCACTTTGCTTGGTAATTGCTAACTTGGTTTTCTCTTCTCTTTTCTCAGGGCTCGCAACAGCATTAAGCCTGAATTTTCCTGTTAACTCTGTATGTACAAAATGGCTGTTGCTTGATGGCAAGAAGATGCAAGATCAAGGTCTTACTATTTGTTGAGACTATGTGTGACCATAAAATACTGGCACCATCATGGAAATGATCTGAGTGCAGATTTGCTTTTTTCAATAGAACATTAAGTAAGCTAAAAACTATCAGCATTTTAAACCAAATTGCCTTATCTTTCTTCCAAACTTCATTATCTATCAGGTAATATAGGCTTGAAAATGGATATCCTGTGGTGCTAAAGTACTTTAGAAAGAGGAGAAGGAGATATGTATAAATGTTTATTTTTAAAAGAAAATGTACAAAAAGGGGAATTTTAAAATATGTAACAGCTGTTTATATACATTGATTCTTATTGCTGATTAATATGTATTGCACAACTGTATTATTAATTGCGATTCTGGGGCCTGGGATTTTCTAAAATGGCAAAGTGTATTATCAGCTTCCAGCTTCCCAGCCTGCCCTGCTGCCAGCAAGTTACCAGAACATGTGGGAATGGAGAGCCTGGTGTGATGTAGCAAGGGTGCTGCTGCTTGGGATGCCACTTAGAAAACATGTATCCACAAGGGAGATATTTTTGCATCAGTTGGCACTAGTGAGAGCTGTCATTTTATGGTGGAAACAATGGCCCGGGACAGGATGAAATGAATAAATAGCATTATCTCAAGAAAAGTGGTGCTGTTGATATCATCACCATCATAGTTATAACTCTGTGTTTTGTCTTTGCCACATATTCTACAATATTTTATTTTGCCATAAGACATCTTTATGGTGGGGGCAAACTTTGCACTTAACTATATGTGCAACACTTGCACTTTACTTTTATTTCTTCTCCAACTGTCTAAAATTAGAGCAGCTGCGTTAGGATTACAATTGCTTCTGCTGTGAACATTTACAATCATGGCTTTTCCTGTACTAAACAGCTGTGCGTTGGTTTTTTTTAAGAATCACAACTGTAAATTTCAGTTTATGACACGTCTACATGATGTTGCCCCTAAGATTTTTGCACACTATATTCTTGTATATTATTTCAAATAAATTCATTAAAATTTGGTGTTGCGTATTTTATAAAATGAAGACTAATCATGAAGTCAGCCCTGCAGCAATGAACACAGTCTGCATGGAAGTCTTTACATGAACCCATCCAAAGTATATTTTAATGCTTTGTCATTAGGAAGCTAGTGAAGAATTTCAAATACTGATTTCAGGATTGGATAGTCAATGTTCTTTATTACAGTTTAAGCAAAAAGAGTTGAAATAAATATAAATTATTTCTAAGCAAATAGCAGTGCAATAGAGAATCATTTAGGTTAGTTATAAATATTTTTCCTTGTGTTAAAATTAGTTATTTTTAGATGGAAACTGATGATTCAAACATTTCAAAAGTACAATTTTCTGAATACGGCTAAAATGTATTCAACTGTTTAAAACCATACTTGTAGGAAAAGAGCTGCTTCCCTGTTTGAGATATTTAGCAATAACACTAATATTTGAGTTCTAGTTTTTATACTTTTCTAAATTCAAAAGGAATGCTTAAGAATGTTTCAATTAGATGTAGACTGATAGCACATAAAATTTCCTTATATTTCTGTGTAAGTTCCTTTAATGTGTACATAAAGCAAGAAGACAGAAGTTTCAGACAGGAAGTAGGAAAACATTTCATTGTAAAGCTGATGTAGTTGGGGATAATTTACATGAACAGTAAATACAGATATGGCACCAAAGCCCCCAGCTCTGTTACCGTCCACTCCCTGGTGTGACAGCGTTGCCCAGTTGTGTTCACTGAAGGGCTGACATGGCTTTCTGCAGCAGCTGAACCATTATGGGATAGACTGGTGCAAACTCCTTTCCCTCTCTTGTTCTCACTGATTGAACATAAGCTTCCAGTGCACCACTAAAAAAAAAAAAAAAAAAAAAAAGTAAAGTAGCTAAAGCAATTAAGTACTGTAAATTCAGGATCTGCAATTGAAATTAATTGCCTTCTTCCCTCCTGCAACATTTTCCTCAGATGGTCGTACTTGTGGAAGGAAGTGAGCAAGGAAGGCCTTGCACAGCTCTGCATAATTGTTTCATGATCTTTATCTCCGTTCTTGCATGTTTTAAGGAGCAAACAAGTTAACATTTAAATAAGCAGCAGCATGTTGCAGATGGCTTGAAATGACAGCTCTGACGCACAGACTCAGGCTCAGTGCTGCACTGGTAACCTTTAGAAAGGGAGAGAATAATCTCCAGCTGCTGCAGACGCTGAGAGTGCAACTTCCAGCATGAAAACTGGGGCACTGGTGAACATCCGCCATGCCCTGAGGTGATTCCTGGCACAGCCTTTTGAACTCCCACCGTCCTCGGAAATGCACACTAACTCCAGACAGGGCTCAGGCAGGGCTCGGCCTGGCTCTCTTACACATTGTCACAGGATGTCACACATAGAGTCATCATGTGTGAACTGCACAAATAAAACATGGCAAAGCTAAAAGGGGCAACTGTGGTGACGTACTTGTCAGTACGTAATTTAACTTTATTTACAACACACAGTCACCTTTTAGCCAACATTCTAGTACACAGCATTGTTGAGTGACAGCATATTTGTAAAACAGACACTGTAAGTGCTCATCTCTTGAGATTCCAACTTACTAATTCATTAAGTAGGCCAAGCTAGTGTTGCCACACTTAAATATAGCTTTGAATTTAATTTTCTTCTCCTTTTCTGCTTCTATTTCTTCATGTAACTGATACAATCATCTTGGAGTTTCCTTCTAAATCTTGTTTATATTTGCGCTATTTACAGAAAAACCGTGACATTAAGAAAATGTACAAACAACAGACCCCATTTCAAGAGACTAATACAGCTCCTGGTACCTGGCTGTTCCTCTTCTAATACAGACTGTCACCACAGCCCTTCCCAGCACTGCCCAGCTCCAGCCCAAGGGCAGTGGGTCCTGCCACAAATGCGGTCACTGAGCAGGGAGTGGTCCTGGGTTTTGTCTCCCCCATTCCTTTCTGGAAGTGCAGGATGTGCCAGCACAGCTGCTCTGCCAGTGAGGGAGCCCACTGACTTTTAGTAACATGGCAGGAACATTCCCAGTCCCACTGGGAGAAGGCAGATGTTGTGCACATCTGGTGAAGGGGGTGGAGGGCACAGGGGTCAAGGGAGATGGTAACACAGAGCACACGGAGCTACCAGAGTGTTGTGCCTATAAATACACACCACTGCTGTGGGATGTGGAGGCAGAGCTGTATTTACGTTCGCTGCTCCGTCCAACAAACAAGCCTTTGGTGGAACCCTGCACGCCTGCAACAAGAGTCCATGGACCTAAGGCAGTGCTGCTCCCTGGTACGTGCCTGCTGGCAGCTGGCAGCAACAGGCAGTAGGCAGTGAATCAAGCAAGGCTTAAGGAAAGAAAAAGTACTGAAGAGTGACATTTGGCCCATGTTTCACATACACAGGCTCCTCCTGGAGCAAGATGGTAAGAGAAGAGTAGCCCAGATCCCTGTGTGATGCTGCAGCTCCAGGAAGCCTCAGATGAGCCCACCACACCTGACAAACCAGAACAGATGGTAGGAAGATGCAGGGTCGCAATACACTTGGGTGCCTGTGAGTAAAGCTGCTGCTACATCAGCAAGGGCTGGGCCCTTCCTCAATGACTCGAATCCACCCGTGTCAGAGCGTCGCTGGGGATTTCCAGCAAAGTTCATTTGTCAGCAAGTGGCAGATGCTCCTCTGGCCAAGAGCCTGTGCTCAGTTTGCTGGAAAGACGAGTCTGGGTTCCAAGACGCCACTGACAGCAATGACAGCCCTGCCCCACGAGCTGGTCCTGGGGCTGCTCCTGCTCCTGCCAGCACTTCCCATGCCTACCAACGCCAGCATGGATCCGTCAGCCTTGCTGCCAGCGCACACCAGGAGGAGCTGGCTGTCCCCACATGCAGTCCCTGCTAATGGAGCTTGACAGGGAGAGAGTGAAACGTGCAATTGTGCAACCAAAGAACCCGAGGCAGCTTCACTTTTGAGCACAGGATGGGAATGAAACAGCACAGGCATGAGGTGATTCCCACCACAGCTCCTAATGTCCCTATGCAGCATCCAGACTTCACAGTCCCTCTGCTGAAGCCCAGGGCATATTATCTGAGACTGAGAGGACACAAAAGAAGGATGGACTGGATTACTGGAGAGTTGAGAGGCTTCAGAAAAATAAAGTTACTGAGCATGAGTTCCTCATGTTGGCCTTGATGCACTTGAGTGCTCTTCAATTTTGATAACAACTTACTCGTGAGCTACTGCTCAGGGGTCCACACCAGGTACCAATACACTGTGAGGAGTCACTCTTAATTTTTTGTACAGCAACAAACAGCAACAGAGAAGCAATCCCTTGTTACAGGCAGAAAGGCGGGGAAAGAATATTTATTTTATCTAGCTAAAGTAAAGCTGACCTTTTGCACCTGGTCAGCTCCCTGAAAACCTTCAGCCTGCTTCTTCCCAACCGTCCCTGGAGAGCAGGACAGGGTCTATAGGGAAAGAGGCAACTAAAAATACTGCTTACTGCAGCCACAAAGTTCTTTGGGTGCAGCTCACTTCACTCCCAGCAAAGACCATCAGCATAATGAACTGCAGAGAGATTAGTCACATCCACAAATTTATTTTAAATCCCAAGATTTGGAGAGAAGAAGTGAGACTAAGGGAATGGGACAGCAGGAAATAGTCCTTTTTTTAGATAAACTGGCCTCTTGTGGCAATGAGGGGCCAGCATGTGGTGAGCAGACTGAGCAGCAGGTAGGAGATACAGGCAGGGAGGGCTCAAGGATGACATGAAGGATGCCATCCTGATGAGGGGAGATGCTTCAGAAGAATCTGAAGTGTCTCACATTTCTCTCAGATCAGCACTCAAGTGCTCTGGTCAGCAGTAATTGTTAGACATGTTAGATGTTAGTTACCTGGTACAAAGAACAGTCCCTTGTATTAAAAAGACAGTTGAGAAACTCCTGTGACAGTTTTCTTACTGTAACCATCATTCATCTTGCCAAATCTCTCCCCTTCCACTCAGCAGTGGCCCTCTCTTTTCCTTTCTATACACTCCTCAAAGTTTGTTCAAATAGTTTTCTGAAGTCATCAAAAGATGAAAATAGAAAAAAAACATATTGACCTGCTTAACTTAGAAAGCTCTAACACCTCTTGGTGAAGTTGTGGGTTGGCATCATTATCCAGATGGTAACACTGCTATCCCCTTAACCGACTTACCTCCTTGCTTTGAAAAATCCCTTGAAAAGATTACAGAGATAACCAGATAGATGAAAGGGAGAAGCTTTACCCTAAAAGCAGCACCCAAAACCACTCAATGTGAGCCCTTGATAACCCTTTGCCAGACTGTTATTCCCATCAGATCAAACAAGATGGAATGAGATTTAGACTCTGCTAAGTGCCATACACCAGTATTACAGTCCCACTGTCACACCTTCTAGCAGCTTTTATCTTTTTTCCTTCTCTCCTGCCCCAAAAGAATCTGATTTAACTGGCAAAACCAACTCAATCAGTGGCAGCTAAAAGGAGTTTTGCAGGTCCCTCCTGCTACACTTGCTCTTTTACTGTGGCTTTGCTGCATTGTTTCAAAAAGATGGAGTCAACTTCACCAATATGAGTGACTTGAGAGCATCTTAACTCTCTTACCCACTCCAAAGACGACCAGTAATATGAATACTGTAAGGTGAATTCTCAGGCATTTTTCTAAAACAGACCTTGTACAGCTTTACACTGAACAATGAAAACGAAAGCTTTCTGAATACTCCAACTGCATTCACTATTTTCCTGCATCCCACACTTGCATCTCCAGTAGAAGTATTTAAACATTCTGAAGCTGAATGTTAAAAAGCCATTCATAATCAGTAACTTCACCTGGAACACTGAAAGAACTGTGTTTCTGGTAAAGCAAACTGGCCTAGAAGGGAAGGCCAGGAGCCTGCTCCCACTTGGGCAGGAGTAAGACAGCAGCCAAGGGGAGGATGAAAAACTGCTGCAGCTGCTAAAGGCTGGGAGTGAAGAGGCAGCCACAGTCACCTGGAGCTCCACACCCTGCCAGGTGACAAGGGAACTGTGGTCAAGCTCAGGAAAGTCTTGCATTGCTGCCCGTGGAAATGACACCATGGTAGCAGGCCAGGAAGTCTGTCCACCCTGTTAGAAACAACATTCCTGATAAGGAAAGGCCCAGGAAGTAAAATGGCACAAATCATGAATCCAGGGAGAAAGGTTGTTGGGAGTGCAGAGAATAGTGGTGAGGTTGCTCCAGAGTGAGAGGGAGGAAGGGGCTGGAAGAGGTAACTGAAAGCACCAACAGTCCTAGAGTAGACATGGTTCCAGATGTTCATTTGGGATGGGAATTTTGTTTTGCTGAAGACAGTCAACAAGTCTTCAGGGTGGGATTTTGGGACTGCAACATACAGAAATGTGGACAGTGCAGGAAGTTGTTTGTGGCAAAGCAAGGTGGTTGCTGCTGCACGTAGCTGGACTTCAATGCAGGCTGCCTGAGCTGGGCAACTTGGAACATCACTGGAGCTGATGGGAAGCCTACCTGACTCTAATTTGGGGAGATAAGTTAGTTCAGAAGCTTTGTTGACACTTGAAATGCAGGATTTACCATGACATTTTGGTAAACTTTAGCAGTCCTAGCTCAAATGAGCTTTTGTAAACTATGCTAGCAGAACAGGACTCAATTCAGATGCACCAGTTTACCATTGAAATCTTGTCTTTAAAAGGCAGGCTCACTCCTGTTGAGGACACTGTAAAAACACCAATCCTAAAGTAGCTGTGGAAAAATAAACAGTGCTATGGGTGAAAGCAGTATCACCAAAGTCTCCAGCACAGAGGAGATCACAGCTGTTGTCATATAAAAAGATGTAATATATAGTTATTTTATTGTTGTTTAAGATGGTAGAAACCCTGTTTATGTAATATACAAAACATACTCTTGAAGGGATTAGACTAAATAATGATCTAAATTCAGCATCTTCTAGTCTAATAAAGGACATAAAACCTGTTCAGCAATCTGTTTCTATTTTAAAAGACAAGCTATGGTATACATTACAAATATTGTTTGTAAAAGAGAGCTGTGGAAGGAGGGTTGGTGGGATGTTCTGCATATATTAATGCTTCATTAAAAATGCCATAAGAAGTAAGGAAAAAAAAAGCCCTAAGTTTAAGATGCCCTCCCACATAAGGAAAAGGATTTTAAAGCACTTATTAAATTACTTCACTTGCATGAGCAAAACCATGAGCTTTCTTGGAAATCAGGACAAGCTGATTATATAAGATCCTGATACTTCTTCTTTAAAATGTTATTTCAACCCATGAAGATGTATATCTAGAGTTAAAAGGAAAAAAGTATGATTTGAGTTGTGGTTCATAAGGGATCTTAATGCGCATCATTTAGAATTACTCTAATTAATTAATTTTATATGGAATTGTGAATCCTAGCACTGCCTTCCTGGGGTCTGCCTTAGTCAAACAGAGTCAGATTTACATCGTCAGCTTCAGAAGAGGCAGGGATCATCTTTCTGCTCAGTAGTGGGGCTGCACCCTGTGCACTCCTGTCCCGATCAATCAGCAGGGCAGCTGGAGGACGCTGGGGCCAGACTTTTCTTTAGTACTTTGTTAACAATCTGTTTGCTCTGCAAACTTTAGGGCAAAGCAGAAAATGGAAAATCTGCTGTGTAAGAGCACATCTATCTGACACCAGGTCTATTAAATCCAGTGCTATAAAAATTACTGTAAAACCGAACAGTAAAAACTCCAACAGCATCACCTGTAGGACAACAGAGGAGCAGGAGACATCTGCGGTTATTCCAGACTGTAAATGAAGAGATCAAAGGCGCTGAGAGCCGCCTGAGAGGCACCGAGGGTTCGCGGATGGCCGGCGCTGCGGCAGCCGCCCCTCCGGGCTGCGCTGATCCGGAGCGGCTCCGCTGCTCCCGGCAAAGCTGTGCGGACTGTGCCCAGCCACACTGAACCCCGTGCACAGACGGGGCTTTCACGGTGCTCCCGAGCTGCCATTTGTCCCTGCCCCGGGCAGGTGAGTGGTCAGAGCCACTCCCCAGCTCAGGACGGAAATGAACCCTTCACTGGGCCTGGCTTTTAACTCGGCTTTGGCAAAGGGGAGCTTGAATAAAAAGACACACACTCTAAAGGTAAAGGTGAGAATTTGGCCCTTGAAAGAATGAACTGTCCTTCAGGCTGGCTCAAATCCTGTTATGTCTAATAGGGTTTTTTAATGGAAGACAAGTTGAGTTTTCAAGCTTAATTTAAAAAGAAAAAAATTGCCCTGGCCACTTAAAGAAGTGCTCCTTTTAACACAATCCCTGCTCAGGGAGGACACCTGCAGCACGGTCATCTCACCTACCTTTAAATGTCTGCAGGGCAGCTGGCTGCCTGAGAGAGTTCCTGTGTCCCAGCCCACACTCCATTGACTGAACAAAGGAAATGAGAGCTTTCAGGACACAATGCAACTGACCTATTTTAGGTACCTGCTTCAGGATGAGATGAATCAGCCCCAGCAGTACCTGTTTCTCTCTGTTGACTATAAAGGGAGTACGGCAAATATACCTCTGGCCAGGTAAATACCACCCCTTGTGCTGAATACAAGCAGAAAGAAATGCACAAAAATGCTCAGAATGGGACTAATTCATACCATTCACACCATGTGCAAGTGAAGCATTTAAGACCTACAGAGCGGAAGAAGGACTACAATTAGCTTTAAAATGAAACTAGAAGGATCCTGGTAACACAAGGAAATTATATCTAGGCAGCAAGTCCCCAGAGTAATTCCACAGTTGTTACAAAGGGAAGTTGCAGAAAATTACCATTTGCAAGGTTGCAGCAAAGATAAAGATATTATCTTGATGTAGGCCAGTGCAGGGCCAGTGAAGGCTCCAAACATCCAAAATTCAACTCACTCAGCTGAAGAACTACAGGTGGAAAAAGCCTGAAGAGGATGACTGACAAAAGAGCAAGATGCCTGTAGTTCAACTTAGGTTCATATGAGACACGAAGAACAGGCTCAGAAATCTTCCAATGGAGTATTAAAGAAAATATGAGTGATTCATGGTCATACTAGTGCCTGATGTCTGCCTGCCTGCCTTACAGATAGATGACCAGCCATGCAAAATGAATAAAGGATTCAGTGAAAGGATTGAAAAGAAAACTTAAGTTTTCCAGCTTCACTACTTGGTCTAATGGATGGCACTGTCTTAGCCTAAAAGCCTCATCCAAGGTTTGTCCCTTAATGCCTCCATGGTTAGAACAATTTATCAGTGTCTGAACATGACCACCAGCAAACCCATTAACTGAATCAGTCTGGATGAAATTTAATTGCAAGCAAAGACAAAAATGTGTTGTAGTTTAAGGATGGCATTTTCAAATTTGTGAAAAGGAATTGAAGAGAACAAAATCCCACCAGTTCTCAAATTATTTGCATTCTTGGCTTTCCCTACTATATCTGAGATTCAACACAGCCAGTGTTGCCAGTACTATCAGGACAGAAATTACCATCAAAATATTCATAGCTAATTACAAATACAGCTCTGTCAGCCCTGTACCTATTACCCCTGCCCCTTTAATTCAGTGTCATGGCTTGAGATTCAAGAAAAGCTAATTTTGTAGACAAACTAAACTAATCACATGTATGATTTTCAAAAAATACACATATGAAGAGACACAGTTTGTATTTTAATTTTTCAGAAATAAATCCTAGTAACATCTACTGATGATCAACTAGCATTTCCTTAACTGGCCCAATCACTGCATAGGACTGTGTGGTGCTATCAGCTTCAGGAAGTGTAAATATTTATAGCAGACTCCTCTTGGCTGCTTTAGAAGTGTGGACAGAAAACAGTTTACTTTCTGAGGCACAATTACTGTTGGCTGGAACGTAAAAGTCAGCTTTTATCACTCCAGCAAAAGCTGGAAACATCCATGCATGGAAGTTCAAGGACAGAGCTGGCTCCCAGGGCAGATGGAGCCCGGTGCAGCTATGTGTGACAGCCTTTCCCAGGTCACTGGTGTGGGTGACACCAAGGTTACTGAGAAGATGGCTGGAAAATTTAGGGCATTAGGAGCCAAATGCTCAACTGAGTCTTGAATCCTGAGGATCCCCAGGTTGGCTTTGTCATGTTCATACAACTCATCTGGTCTCTCTAACATACTTCAAAACTTTGCTTGTTTTGAAAAACAAGACTCTTCATAACTTTTCTTAACACCTTAAGATGCAAAGTACTGTTTAGCAATAAAGTCATCTACCCTAGCAAGATTTTAAAAGTCTGATGTAATTATTACTTCCTAAAGATCGTGGGCTGATTTCCTGATGAATAACATTCCAGGTGTGTAACAAGGGTCTTCCAGTTTTACATTTCTACCTACATTTACACTGGTTAAGCTTTCAGAGCTTCTCTTTCCTGATACAGAAGACAGGACAGCTGCAGCTTTGATGTTCCAGGAGTTAAGAGACAGAGGCAGTTTTGCAAAAACCCATTAATTTAAACCATCATTGTGCATGGTTTACTTCCTTTACAAGAAGATTATATGCTCCTTCCAAAGGCACTGGAGAATTTGAGTACAGGGGGGGATGGAGGGGAGAGTTCTGTTTATTTTTTCTGCCACTTTGCAACTCATCCCACGAGTGGAGAGAAGTATCATGGTATTTATGATCCATCTCCCGAGGCACTTTTTTTTTACTTTTCATGAGTCCTAGTGTGCAGATAAGTTACTGCTCCATTATCATAAATGTAGAGAAGAAAGAAGCATGATTTTTACCGTATGAGAGCAAGCCTGTCTTTTTCAGATGGATGATCATCGAGCCACTGGGAGTAGCGGGCAATGGACCACTCAGCCCTCTGATACAGAGAAACACAAACACCAATTACCAAAATGCAAAAAAGGAAACAGACACACCTATTTCAGAATGGAAGATTACATAAATGACAGCCACATGAGGTTCTCTTAACACTGCAATGATGCAGAATGAATTAAAGAATCAAGGACAATTAACAGGAATAGCCCAGTATGTTATTTGGGAGCTCAGAGGTGATCTCCTACTTCAGCTGTTGGCCCATTTTTGACAGTGGTTTTTATCTAGATTTCCTGCATCTTATAAGAGTAGGATCCAGGCAATTTGCAGTCTCAGGAAAGATCTGCAACTTCTACTGTGAGCTGACAGAACAGTAAAGAATTGAGAGTCTATTTAATACCAGGTAAATAGGAGGGTAATATCTCTACTATTAATTAATAAATAAATAAATTAAATTAGTAAGCAAATTACCTTAATACCTTTGCCACATAAAAACAAAACCAACAAATCATATAAAATATGCACTTGAATAATTTTTAACTACAACAGCTAGGGCAAGCTACAATGCTCATTCCACCTTAGAGCGTCTGAAAAGAAAAGACAGGTTGATCTCATTACCTGGAAGGGTGATTTGAGCTCTGGTGGTGCTCTTGTAAATAAGAACTGAAGAATAATGCTGAATGGAATAACCTCTCCCAGAGCTGGGCTACTGGCAATATGCTCACTGGTCTGGAACAGCAGTGGTCTGAAAAAATGTAACAATATACTCATGAAATGGAGAAAAAGCTTATCTCATGAATTAGAAAAGTGCCTCTATGTGGTGGCAATATTGCATTAGGATAGAACCATCTCATTTTTTGCTACTACTCTGCATCTTGGGTTTCCAACACAGGTCCAGTTTGCAAAAATTTACAGCAGTTGCCTATTGTAATTAAACAGCACAGGACTTTAAATTTCATATTTCCATGAAAACATTTAAGGTAACTATAGAACTCGCTGTCATACAAAAGATGTACTGAAAGCAACACAAAAAAGTACAATTTGGCCAACATTTGCATGACAAAGATTGTTAAATCATAGTTATACTCTGCATAAAATTTAAAAGAACTTTAATCTATTTCTAATTTGCAGGTGGGTGTTGCCAAAAAAGCTCTCAGTTCAATCAGCACTAACACGAGGTAATACATCAGTTTTGAAATACAGTTTAGTCATACTGCGACTGCAACTCACCTGAATGACCTCAGCTGTCTGTAAGATTTTCCTAAGTCAGAGACTCGCCGACACAGCGGTGCTACTGCTAACTCCATCTGCAAAAACAAACAGTTCCATTTGAATTAGATTCTCCCAAAACATAACTCCTGGTATTGAAGTAGCCTGCCTTTAAGCAATAATCCAAACTTGCAGAGTAAGTCAGTGACTTCTCTCTGGAGGCTGAATTAAGACAAGAAGCTATCTTTTCCTTTCATACTATGTTGCCTGAGCCAGGACTTCTGCCTTATTCTTGGCAACACAATAATCATTTCGTGACAAATGATAGAGACAGTCTGTGGACCACAACAAAAGGGGCCTCATGAGCTTTCTGAGACTAAAGCTTTGTTTGTTGCAGCAGGTTTATTTTGCTGGTGATGAGTTTCCTGAGGAAGCACTTATGTCAATACCCCAAAAATCTGACCACAGCCTGGGAAGAAAGCAAATCTAGGCGGGTATCCACAAATCCCTGCTAAAACAGTAAAACTGTGGACACATTTCAGCTGGGCACACTTTTCTTTGGTGAAGGACAAGGTTAAAACGAGTCCTCCCTGAGCAGTGGGTCACAAATTTTGGGGCACAAAACCTATGCAGATTAGACAGGAGGCATCTGTGATCTATTGCCAAAGGGTCATGTGGAATCATAAACAAAAGAGTAACAGCATTATTTTCATATGCTGAGTTTCTGAGTTACAGCAGCATCTTTAAAAACAAACAAAGTTAAAAACACTTTCTGTTGTTTAAGCATAGGAGTTCTGCTTTTTTGAAGAAGAGGCAGGCTCCACTTGGATTTTTACATCAAAATCCTGTCACAGGCTCTTCATTAACAGTGAGGACACAAAAGTGAGAACAATTTCCCTTCTAGATCCCAGACTGAACATGAACATTACACAGCGAAGTTTCAGTTAATGTGCATACTAATACAAATACCACCACTTGAAAAACAGGTAATTTTACTCGGACATGGATTAAGTTTTTATTTTTCGCATTCCTGAAGTGTCAGTCAAATGAGGGATCAAGCTTTATTCTCCAAGTACATTTTTTAAAATCTCCAACTTAAAAGACTCTTCAGACTTTGATTTACACATAATGCACAATTAAAATAAGTTTCAAAGGATGACAGCTAAAGTAAGTAGCAAGATCAAAACCACCATACAATGAGTTTCCCATTTAAGTAATATTGCTGAACAAGTTTCAAACTGTTTGTGATATGACACTATTTACAGTTAAGTCTTTAATTCTATTATATTATTCTTTCCAGCTGCAGCATTTCCTCAGACAGAGCTGGCTGCTGGGCCGCCAGCTTCACCAAGAGCCCATAACTATGCTGAGGTTCCAGCATAAACAAGAAACATGGTGCAGTGAACTATGACGCCATAGTTTATCTAAACCCAGAATGACTTAAATTAGCGAATAATGCAAATCAAGGCCATATACTTTAGGTATCCCTCTTAAGAGCAGGTGGCAGGATGGGAGTCATCTCACCTACTTCTCAACATCTACAGGTTCTCTTCATAGGCAGTGGAGAGAAACATCCACTCTTGGGGGGCAATGCACCCTTCCCCATGGTGGACAACTAAAATAGGTCAGGCAGATCATGTTTGTGGGAGTAACCCCCTACATAACACTCAGGCAAAGCTGGGAAAGCCACAGGGCTCAACCCAAGGATCTTGGTTTCCCCTGCTGACCAGGAGAGGTGAGTGCCTCTGTAAAGCAATGGGGAATGCCTATAGAGCTTTCCTATGGGCAGTGGACAGCCACTGCCCAAACCCAGGGACCCTGGAGTACATGCCCACATCAGGCACTTCCAGGCCAGTTGAAATCTGCATTTTATGCAGATTTCACTCAGGAGAAGAAAGTGAATAAAAATCCAGGAAATAGAAATAAGGCTCTGAGTAACAGCCTGGCTTCCTCTTGCCTGCTGCCCTTTTAGTCCCCAAATCTTTATGCTATGAAATGGCCCCTCTCTACACCCTGAGGATGTCACCTCTCCTGCATGCAGGTAGGAAGTCAATGTCCCTGTGGCTCAGGAGCCACCAGGTGCTTTGCTGAATCTACTGGCACAAAGGATTGAGGGCATACTCCCAGGAAAGGCAGGCTCTGCAGGGAACTGCTGCAGGGAGGTGCTCCAACCCCCTGTAAGCTGCCATGAAGCTTACAAATAGTTCAGCATGTTGCTCCCCCCAGGTCCCCCAGGAGCACAGAGGGGAGCCAAGAGGCCACTCTGCCACACAGGATCAGGAGCAAGCAGCCAAAAAGAGAAGCTAACTAAGTATGCTTTGCTGCATCATGGTACAAGAACCCTGCAGATCCTGAAAAAAACAAATGGGAGCTAGAGTCTGATTTCTCCAGAGGTTCTTTTCAGGCATCAGTATTGGCTGGGAGCAGCTGGAAGCAACTGATATCCTGCAGGAGCTAGTGTCCCAGCTCTGGTGGGAGCTGTGGCCTTGTAGCTGTGAGGGACCAGGGAGAAGATAATTCCTTTAGGTTCTTTAGGGACTTGGTAACAGGCAACAAACTGCCAGTCTGACTTGTGGAAACAGAGATGCGTGGATCAAACGGTACTCATGAGAGGGAAGATACAACAGCATAGCAAAATATAATTTTGCTTAATAAGTTTTAAAAGATTGTTTCGTTCCTGGAACATAATATGAAGTAATGAGACGTTAAGCGAAACTTGCTACAGCTTAACCAGTTCCTTATTAAAACAATTTTAAATGAATTCTCTTGAATATACTTTGTAGTTTCCATAAATTAAAATTTTTTGTCTTAAGTACTAAAGAAGAAAAATTACTTTGGAAAATTCTATTACTTCATCTTCAACCTTTATTCACGGTAGGAAATTATTAGTATTGCTAGAGCTAGATAGATTTAATGGCAGCAGATGGCTGATTCGTGAAGTAATAGCTGCCAGAGAAAAATATTGTTTTTAAGCTTTGCAGCATACTATACTATCTCACATTGACTCATGAAGAGTGGGAATGAACAAAAACTAATGTGGTAAAAATGTACATAAACCACAGAAACCTTTTTTTTAAAATTTACAATACTAGTCTGCTTTGTGTTATAACACAATCTCTCTCCAATAAAAAGTATAATTCATGTAATTGCTAAGATTGTTTTCTTTGCTTGAATTTAGGTGTTTATCTGAGTCCAGTGGGATGCTATGGCATCCTTCTGCTGTCACAATAATTTCTGAGGCCACTGAGAGGTGTTCAGCATCTCTGCTGAGCACTGTGCCAGCCCAGGAGCAAGTGCTGGGGAGGAACCATCCAGCTGGAACAGCTGCAGTTTTTAAGGTGCTGGGATTGGGCAGAGAATTGAACATGCATCACTTCTTGGTTGTGTTACCTGTCATCACCTGAAACAACATCAACTGTTGATTCACACAGTGAGTTTATACTGTAGCAGCTTTGGCTGTGATACACAGATGTAGTTTCCAAAGCCTCTTGGTGAGCTCTTACAGGTAGGAGGAGGTTTTTGGCAGCTGCAGCCAGTATTTGTGTCACGTGTGCAAGGCCTTTCACACAGCTGTGTCCTGTGGACTTTACATATAAAAGATTAAGTAGTATTTTCTATTTCTTTTCCAAATTTCCCTTCCAGAACTGCAAATTTGAAAATTCAAACATCCAGGTTAAATTCAGTGATAAATCAGGTGTTCAAGCAGTAATTTGCAACCACAAAGGCGTGATCTGATATAATCATTAACACAGGATCCAAGGGAAGCACTAGGAGATGGATGTGCTTGCCAAAAATCAAGCAGCAGATAGCACAGAAGAAGGCCTAATGACTTGTTCCTTCTAGCTTTATTCAAAACCCATTGCTTTTCCATGACTTATTCATGTTAGCTTGCTATGCTTCACAGGACACAGTGCCAGGCTCCTGGCCAACATATGGTTCTTCTCAATGGTTCATGCTCTCTAAGCCCAAAAAGGCAGTATTATCTTTTCTTCTCCTATGACTCTGCCATAGCCCATGGCTAGGTGGTCAATTATCTGTTGAACTATTCACTGGCTGGCCATATTGAAAAAAATACATCACATGCCTGGCTTCTCTAATTGGACTATGTTCAGCAACCCAAGGGTGAAGTTAATACGTAGTCTAGATACAGATAATGCATATATATTGAAGAGTGCTTTAAAAAAGCCCCATAGTGAAGTTATTGTTTAGTGCCTATTGTGGTATTTTCAAGATCTCTCATTACTTAAACAGCTGTTTTTTCAGCTGGAAAATCTTAACATTAAATTTTTAGCAATTACATTTCCTCCTGGCCAAGATGAATTCCAAGTTTTTAAATGTTAACTCAAAATGCTTTTTTCTAACCATTCACCAGCACAGAATGCTTTAACAAGCAAGGGAGCAGAAGAGCTCTGAACTATTATATGAAAGAAGCTGGCCTTGAAGGTATGTGGAATTTGATTTCTCCCCAGTGCAGCAATTCCAAAATAGTTGATGCTTAAGTAAATCCTTCAGCTGTAACACCTCTAAAATAACACACATCAGCAAGTAATTCCCTCTTTCCAGGAAGATAATTAGCACTAAACATTAAATGTATTTTAGCTTTAGTAGTTTCTGTCCTTATGACTACAACTGTGATTGTAGCATCCTGCTGCTCTCATTTCTCTGTAAGAAACTAGAAAGCAAATATTTTAGGAAAAATTGTAAAAAGCATTTTACATTTGTATCATCATGTTTGATCAAATGAGCACATCTGTTTACATTTTAAAAAATCCAAATGCCTAATATTCTTGCTTTTTTTTAATGCCACATATTGAATCAGGAAACCAGATTCTGATTGTAGCAGATAGGAAGAGCTCTTCTCCACTAGAATTTAGCATTGTAAGCTTTTACCATAAAAACATTTTTCTAGGAAAATTCAATACAACCCAAACATTTTGCAGTATTTTTTTGAGAAAGACTTGAAGAATTGGTGGCAGTCTTAACCATACCCTATCAAAACTGTCTTAATACGGTACTGAACAATTCCAAAAATCCCGACAATAAATCATGTCTAGATAAGAAATACAGGAAAGCATACAGAGAATATTATTAACTCAAACAGGACCAATAAAAATAGTTCACTCGACAAGGCTGAAAACTTCAGTCACGACATGAGGCGGGGTTCTTGGCACTGATAGTGGCTCCTGCCTTACATGTTGCTCCAAAATAGATAGGAAATCATGTCATGCCTTCATGCCATGAGGCATAATGATTACTTTGCTATTTCTAGACTAGTTTATTTCAATGCAGTTGCAATTTGTATTTGCTATTAATAAACAGCTATTTTCCTGTACCAGCTTATAAACTCGTTGTAGCAGACTACCAATTTCCATGCCAAATATTGCTGTAAATTCCTCATTTCTTCTAAACAAACTCCTCAACTGATCCTGCTTATACTTCATTCTTTGCTGCATTGCCCAGCACTTCTGTCAGGTTTCAGGAAGGCCTGAACTACAAGCCACAATCCCCATGTGTGCCTAAGTGCTGTAACAACTCTGAATACCAAGCAAGTTAAAAGGTCCTCTGAAGAAGAACATGCACTCCCCAGAAACAGAAATGTTGAAAACCATCAGGGCGTGCTGGCTTGCTTGCCTCCAGGAGAACACTTTTTTTTTCAGTCTGACAAGTACTGAAATAAAAAGTGAAAATTGGTATTAAATATGTGAATACTGAATTACGGGCACCTTGAAAATACAAAACCAAATAAAACAAGCTGATTCGGGAATATACTGGAGTGAGCTGAAAAGTGATCTTGTGCAATTGCCTGCATAAAAACTGAGAGCATGAAAACAGGTGAACTCAGCCTGTAGACTGGAAATACTTCAAATGAGACTCCCAAGGAACCGTGGCACAGCACTCGGCAACAACCTTGCAGCACTGTGCACATTTCCTAGGGCTTGCAGTGTTCCCATGTTCCTATAAGCACTGGTTTACATGAAATCATATTAATGATATTCAGTCATATTCCAAGCCTACCACAGCTCTGTTTACAGCTGCCACAGCAGCACGCACCTAGTCTTGCTAGTCTCATTACAGAGAAATCTGTAAGGCACAAGACAGCCAAATGCTGACACTGGAAACAGGGTAAGAGAGAATTCAACAGAGCTACCAGCAGTAATTCCTAATGTTTAAGTAGCTGAGCCTCACTACAGAAAATTGGCTGTTATGCACCTCACCAAGCCCAGTTCTGGATGAACTTGAAATCCATTTCCCCCCTTCTGTGTAGACACCTGTTGTTTTGAGGCAACTTATCAGTCAAACACGTTTTCAGTGCAAAGATTCTCAAATCAGACTCTCAGCCAAAGCTATTTTGCTGAGTATAAGGCAGATATAATTCTGTGAGTGCCCTGAAAGAATGCGCATAAGGATGAGATACCCAAAATCTGATGCAATCCAAGGTTATTTGACTAAATGCATGTGTGTTTATAATAAGAACTCGAACTAATCAAAGCTTCTGGACAGATTTCTGCCCAAGTCTTTTGCTTGCAAGCAACCCCAAAATACCAGAAGGGGTTTTAGATCTCAAAAGTCAGTTCTGAGCAAGAAGATGTAACCCTTTTTGCATAGAGAAAATCCAAAATTACTCTACAAGACAGAGCACAAGTAAAAACAGTTTATAAACAAACCTACTCCTATACACAGTATCTTTCCAGGCAGGTTGTTTCCTTTGTGTTTGGCTTTAGTCCAACAATGCAGTGCCTTTCTGGGACTGAAAAAACCCCTGCACACAGCATTTTGGGCCTTTTGGAAAAATTTATCCTTCCCATCAAGCCAGCAGCCCAGCTAAATATCTGCTCCCTGCCCTCCTTAGCCCGAAACAGCAGCAACCTCTCCTAGTCCTGATTAGGATTGAAGCTGCATTTACACGAGGACTTCTGGCTGGGTCAGAGCAACAAAATCTTCCTGTCAGGCTCCCAGGAGCTGGCATCATGGGCATGTATCCAAAATCTACCAGGTTTTTGGGAGGAGCACACCATCCCAGAAAACACAGATAGAAGGCAGCATCAACATTCAAAATATTTCAGTCCTTTTTCTTCTATCCTGAGCAAGAAGCTGTAGTGTCCAGGCCATGCTGGACACTACAGCCCCTGTGCAGCCTGGGACACCCAGGGGAGCTCTGTGCAGTGATGCTCAAAGGCACAGAGCGAGCTCTGAGCTGGCTGTATGCAGCTGGTTGGACACAGATTTCTTGCCTTAAGCCCATTTTTAAACAAGCCAAGAATATGGTGCAAAGTGAAGAAAAGGAAAACACAAGGCAGCTGCCAGATGCAGCAACAGTTGAAGACAGGAGCAATGAATTCAAACCCTTTTTTTTGATTCTATGGTATAAAAGAAATCGGAATATTTATCTCTACACAGTTGTCCACTCAGGACTTATACTCAGCACAGTGGGGAAGACCAAATTCCTCTACACTCTATGAAAACATACCTTCATTTTTCACTTATAAGGCAGCCAATGTCAAAATGAGAAAAATCAGTGTTTAAAAAATTATAAGCAAGTTACATTTTTAGATTATAACAGGTGCTTAGATCAGCCGCTCTTACTGTAGAACCAGGTGAAAATATTTTCCAAATTTATATGACTTACTTTAGTTAAAATTAGCATAAATAGCATAAATTACAAAAATTAACTATCTTCCTTCCACAGGAAGAGTCAAGTGTCCTTTTTTTGCTTCCAATTTTATGTCATTGTCTTCAAAATAGAGAAGTGAATGGAACCTCCTCACTGAAAGCAGCTGAAAACTTCCCCTTAATTTCTGTGGGTAAGGGCTGATTTGCTATTTTTGAGTAATGAGTAAAAAAATTTTACTCAGGAGTATGTAACTCACAGGCAAATGATAAAAAGGAGCCACAAGAAAAAGTGGAGGTGGCAGCAATTCCTTCCTCCCTGCCTTCCTCTCCTACCTCAGTTACCTACCAGCCAAAAGCAGCATTCAGTATGCAGACAGCTGCTGCTAATTCCCTTTTCCACTTGGATAATAATAAACAGCAGCCTCAGATTGATCTCGTGGATGCCTGATTCTGTGGCACGGTAACCACACAGTAGTACTGCTGACAAAATAAATTCTAATACAGTAGGTAACACAGACAGGTAGTGGATATGAATCTGGCAATTTCTTTTGTGGTTTAGTCCTGCATAGGAGTTAGGTAAAGCTGAGAGGCAGGTCAGTCAATCGGGTCGTGAAGAGAATCCCACAAGACAACTGCCCTTCTGTTTCCAATAGGGCAGCTCCTCCCAATGATATTGATATTTCTTTAGCTTGTCTCCTTCACTGCAAAGCAGCTGAGTTAGCCATTAGCCACTGTGGGCACTGTGACATATAGAGTGATTAAGGAAGTGACACACCATACTCTATTAGAAGAAAGAGAAAGAATGAAGCAAATGAATAGTGGCAAATGATGGACGTGCCAAAGAGGTTGGCCAAATGGGAAAACATGCCAAGATTCAGCTGAATTTAAATGCAACAGTCACCTGAAAGGAAGCTGTCATACCTCCCTGAATGTGCCTTACAGTCATGAGGGATCTTCAACTACTTAGTGGATACATTTCTCAGGATCCAGTATCTTATCAGAGAGGATTTTTAGGCCTGGAATGCACCAATCTCTACACCTGCTTGTTTATACTTTGATGGGGACAAAAGTATAGATACTTTTTACTGAAATCAGTGAAATGAAAAAGCAGAAATAAGTACTGAGGGTACCTGTGCAAAATCCGCTGCCAGGCGCATCTTCCCACCTTCACCGAGGGGCCTTATTAGACTGGCATTGCGAATGAAAAGTTCAATTGCTCTCTGAGCCATGGCTTCAGTGTTATCAAAGACAAAGTCAAAACACTCAAAATGTCTGAAGTAGTCACTCATGACTCTTGCTATAAAACCCTGAAGCTCTTTCATGTAGAGAGAACAAGGGACATCTGGTTTTCCTGAGCTGGATAATGATCTGAAAAAAAAGAAAAGAAAAAGAAATAGAGACAGCTAAATTCATCTTTAAAACACAACCATCCTTAAAACCTATTGGATTCTTTTAAATTTTTTTCCTACTCCACCATGTCATGGCATGAACTGTAGAGTCTTATTTCCACTCAGAATAAGGAGCATGTAGCTCTCTCTGGAATTATAGTAAAAAAAAATCTCTTGTCAGCCATTCCCATAAAGAATTAAAAGATAAACCAAGAAATAACAAGAGAAAGGACATCACCCCACTCCTACCCAACTTGCTGAGCCTCCTTCAGTTTGGAGCCTACACCTCAAATCCAGACCCTAAATTTGAATGTCCCAGTTGTTGATTCGAAACTCTAATAGTGGATCATAAAATATAAACATATGTCACAGGGTTACTAGTTTAGCCTATCTATCCCAAACCTGTTCTCTGTATGGAATTAGTTTCCTAGATTCCTCCAAACGCAGGATTATAAAGTCAGTATTGCAGAAGCAGCACAGAATCCCTAGATACAAACCAATCCACTTTCTCTTTTTCTGACTGACAGTCAGTTAAAAGAGCTCTTCCAAACTTAGAAGAACCTACAGGCTATCTAACAACACTTAGCCTTTGGCTGGAAACCGTTTACCCACCTAGAGAGACATTGTGCTACTGGTGCCAAAAGAGGGTAAGGGTAAAATATTGTTAAATAAAAAGAAAGTCAAAAAGAAAATTCAAAACATCTTTGAAAATATACTATTTTCAGTGAATTTTCAAGACAGAAAACAGGACAACTGATAATGATATAAGCAATGTCAAAACAGACATGACAGCCAAAATAAAGTTTAGGAAGGAAGTCTCAATTATAGATAGGACTCAAGATCTTGGCACATAAAGAATATTGGAAATTTTAATGAAAACGGTACAGGAAAATAGCATAACATACTGAACCTGAGCTTTAAATAAAAAAAAAAGTTAAAATTATCTATTACATCAGAGGCTATAAGCTTTGAGAAACAGGAATATTGACAGTTCTGAAGACTGTCCAAAAAACCCACATTTTGAAAGAAAAAGGGTTTTTTAAGCACAAAAATGGCCTCTAGACAGCTTTCTTTTTCTATTTGAAATGAATTTTACTCAGCATATATGAATAAAAAAAAGGGGGAAAGAAAGAAGACAGATGCTACCTGATTAATTTGTTTCAACAGATAGGTGTAATTCTGCTTCCTGTGTTCATTAACCATAAAGCATTACCTTCCCCTCAACAAACAAGCACTCTTGCTTCAAGGACATTGTGGCAGTAACAATCTATTATGCACATGCAGGACATCTTACTAGAGCAATGGTAAATTTAAAAGATATTTCTAGTTACCCAGAAAAATCTTCCTGGTGCATAGTGATGATAATAGCTTCCACTGAATCTCCTACAGAGTTCAGTAGCGGCTGAACAGCACTACCCATTAGATCACGGACTGCCTAAAATAGAATAAGAAAAAGGCAGAAGTAAGGAAACAAAAACTAGAAGCATTTTCATTTTGACATCTCAAAAATACCTTAGGAAACAGCTCATTTCATCAGTGCTTTATGTTATTCTGTATGAGAAAATGCTAACTAGGAGAACCAAAGCTAAAGACAACATTTCTCTTTAATTGATTTTACCAGTAAAGTACAGAAATGAAGCTGCTCGCTGCTTCTTTGTAAAGCCTTCTTTCAAAAAGGTGCACAACAATTTGGCATTCCTGGTTTGTACATGTACGTGTTTTGGTGCACACTTGGCTCAGTTGTTCATTCCCCAGACACAAGCTGCCCTTCATTCCCCTGCACACAACCTCTCCCAGGTCAGTGCCCAGCAGGATGGATGTGGAGAGCTGTCATGCACAGAGGCTGCACCGCCATCCATATCCCCCTCAAGGAAAGTACCGGGTCGCATAAAAATTATAATTTGATGTATCTGTCAGGGGGAGGAAGGGGGTGATGAAGGATCCAGCTACTGCTGTGTGAATGCTGCAGAGAAAGACATTTATTTTCACAGTCAGATGACATCTATGTTCTGACCATTATGAGAATATTCTGAATACAAACACAACTCAAGCAGTGACTTGGCACAGGTAACACGTATGTAGCTGCAGATTATACCTTTTACTAAAGGTATACTGATGTAAAACAGTATGTGGGAAATAAGTGACCATTTTAAGGGTAACAAACAAAGCCAAGCTCAGTACTATCCCTGCAGCATATGGACATTCAATTACCTTTAAGGCAGTTGTGACTGTTTGCTCAGCAGCTGCTGGAAATGAGCTCTGACTGGTAATAACCTAAAAATTGTAAAGTAATTGTTAGTAGTCAGCATTCAACAAATTATTAGAATCCATAATATTCAATGTCATTTAAAACCAAACTGAGTTTGGTGTGTAATGAGTGTGTACACTCATTAGTAATGAGTGTGTACATGGTTACAGATATCTATCAAGTGTGCTTTATACAGAAAGAATTTTCAATGCATCAGTATCAGTCCTTTGCTCTCAGATTTCCTATGGACTCTGCTTCTGCCTTGGCAAAGAAATGACTCAATGGAGTTAAGCTGAAATTTAGCTGAAGGGCTAACAGAACCAGAATAAAAATAACTGGTGTATTCTCCCACTGCTAAGTATAGAATTCATGGAGAACTCTACAAGCAGCTCTGTGGCAAATACTTGAAAGAATGGTTGTTCTTTCTCAGTATTATGACTATTACAGCACTACATGTTAAATAGTTGTTTATGTAGAGCTAAAACAATATTAAAATTGAAAGTCATGGAATGATCTGAAGGACTATTCTACCAATTTCCTTACAGTTATGAACGTGCCACACAATAGTATTTTTAAGCCAGATAAGTACTGAACTCAAAGACTGAATCATATCAGATCTCCCTCCAACACTAAGACACATGAGGTTCATTACTAAATACATCAGAGAAAGCAGACTTAAAAGTTGATCTACCATCTGTTTGCAAAATCCAAGGAAATTTTATAGGCTTTTTAGCATTTTAAAAAATTTTTTTAACGTATCCAGAGTCAGGAGTATTCATGATCTTTTTTCTAATCAGGCTAGGATTTAAACACGATTAATTGCAACTACCAATGTCTCTGTTTTAGTTTACAAAGACTTTGTAACAATAGGCATCACTAAACCAGTAAACTGGAGTTATTCATAACTGTGCTTAGTCCTGAATATTTTCCAGACCAGAATTTAGTCACAGTAATAATGTATGGAGATATTTGTGAGGTGTTGCTTTTCTTGATTTCACCGTTTCCTTCCCCTTTTCAGTTTAGCCACAAATGTGGGAAAGCATTGAAGGTCTTCTGAAAAATATAAGCTAGGGGCGAGGCAGATGGTGCAAGGGGGCTATCAGGCTGATAATTAAAAAGACAGATAAGAAAAAAAACCAGTTCAATTGTTTATGCTCACAAAATAACGGCTGTGAGATGTGATTATTCTCTATAAACACAGATTCATTCTTCTAATATTCACAATTTGTCACATAGTGGTGCTTACAAGGGCCAGCCAAGTCTCAAAAGAGTTGTACAAATGCACAGCAAGGTGCAGCTCTTAACACAAAATTGGGCTGAATTTGTCAAGAGTCCTCATCCGTTAAACGAAGCATATGCACAGGATAGAGCAAGGAGGTAACATTATGGCAAGAGGAGAGATGCCAAAGGAAGCCTACCTTCAGAACCGCCTGGTGCAGTTTGTACAGAGAATTAACTACAGCCACATTCCTCCTCTGGCCCTCTGTCAGTGGCCCAATCACCTGGCTGGCGTCTCCTTGCGTGGACAGCTGCAGTGATCGCAGAAATTGTTAGAACCAACTCTTATAACCGTGCATCACCCCAAAGTAAACTTCAACCGCAGCAGAAAGCCACAGGCCCCCACTACCCAATGAGGGTAACTCCATTTAACTCTTGTCTTGATTCATAGAATTTCCATCTTCAGATAAAACAGACTGAACAACAGCAACAAGAACCTTGAGAGACTGTCTCAGTTCCCAAACCGCAGCACTGAGACCCAGATCACCTGGAGATACCTACTCCCAGCAAAACTTCAACTTTGTAATCTAAGAGTCAGGTGAAATCACCTACCCGAGGATGCCCAATAAACCACCAGCAGCTTTTCTCTATGAGAAGTGTACATTTTTCTGTATGCCCTAAGTCTGTCCTTCTGACAACCATTCAAACTTCTCCTTAAAAGCTCTGCTTTTTCAAATAGATGGCTTAGAGCTTTGTAAATATTAGAGGCTTATAAGTCAACAGAAAAGTAGAACTACAGGGACCAAAACTACTAGACCTGTCATTAAAGAGTTCTATCCATGAATCTTTCAGCAAAAAATCAAAGAAATATTTTTTCATATTTAAACTGCATAAAGCATGCATTTTTTATTATGATGACAGAAATCAAAGTTCTAGGGTGATACATAAATAACCATTAACTATGGAACAGTCTTGTAAGGATACCACAGCATATATTTGTAATTTAAAATATCATAAACTGCAAATGGGAAGCAAATGAAAATTTTCTTGTGCACTGAAAACTGCAAAAATACGAAGAATTGACAAGCAGCTATATGAATTCTAGAAGTACATTAAAGCAAAAATACCTATTAATAGGAGGCTTTACTGAGATATAATTACCCGACTAGTTATCTATATTTCAGGATACATTATTATCCTCCAGGAAACCCCTGAAGATGCCTAGATCCAAAAGTCTCTCAGTAAAAATATATTCAACTCACTGAGCAAAAGAGACTTTTATGGAGTGTGTCTAAACACAGTTGTAGGTCCTACAGAAAGCTCCTAAACTAAAACTGAATATGTAGTAATAAGTGTTTAAGAACAAAAGAAACAAACATAATAGGAAAATTTTTAACTTATGAGAAACAATGAATCTTTACTACTGAAAGACTATTCCTGTACTTCCCATAGCTTCCACACAGCATAAACACAGGCAGCACACAAGCACAGTTATCTAGTATTTTCCAGCACTGGTAATGATGAAGTTTTAGACAGGTTCTTGCAAGCACCCAGGAACTCTGATTTATTCACAGCACTATGTGAATAAATAGCAGTTCACTTCCCTTTCTTCAAATTTAGGGGTTATTTCAGGATAAATAGGTTTCCAAGGCCATTGTAGAAGGAAAGATCTTTTCCAATCTACCTTTAATTATTTGACATCAAAATGTATCTTTAAACTGGTTGACAAATAAATCATTGTGTCAGCATTTTCCTGCCTCCCTGATGAGAACAGTCATGTGAGCCAGGAACATCCCTGTTTCCTTCTAGATACTTCTGTTTGACAAACCTGACTGGTTTTTAAAATTCTGCTTCTCAGGCATACAGCTTCACAGATTAATAAAAAAAACAGCTGTGCAAAGAAAGACCCCATCCACCAGATGACCACCCTTCCAGACACAAATAACCTTTTTCTCCACACTTTTTAAAGTACTGTACAGACTAATTTATGCTTTTGCACATTTACAACTATTAAACATAAAAGGTACTATTAAACCAGTAAATTTTTTCATCCCAGTTACTTAAATTTTGGTTCCTCAGAGTTTATTGTAAAGGTTTCACAATTTCTTAGACATTAGACTATATTTCTCCTGCTGGTGAAAAAGCTTAACTGCTAAGTAAAACCATTAACAAGTACAAACATAACCCTTCTGCAATAACAAGAAACTCTTGCAGTCGGCAATAATGCACAACAGCTTCACAGGAAAAATCTGAAAATACCTTAAAAACAGCTAACCTTTGCAAAACTGTTTACCATATTAAATTTCCTTTAATCCACTCGAACTTTGACAGTTAGATGTGCTGATCGCTTGTACATCCTATAATTACTGGTCTAAAGCAAAGAGGCCAGAAAAGCTTGACTCTTGTAGCTAGCAGCTGGAGCTGGGCAGCCCAGGGCTCCCTAGGACCATTTCTCCTGTAGGTGTGCCATGGGCACGTGTGTCCTGCCATTTACAGAAGTCTCTCTTGCTGTCACCACAATGATTTCTCTGACTTTGCCTCAAGGCAAGACAGTTCTGCACTCTGTCCAATTTGGTTCATGTACATACACTGTGTCACTGGCACAGATTTCACACAGTTTATCAGTATTCCAGTATTCTAATGCCTCAGACTGAATTCTTGACACCACTTACATCCATTATACAATCATGCATTCAGTAAGGAAAAATGTCATTACTGTGTCTCTCTGGCTTATGGACCATTTACTATAGACACAAACCATCCCTCCCTATGTTGCTTTGTTTTCCAACATACCAAATTTGGTCAACAATTTGCATTTATCACTCTCTTTTATACAGAAAGTACTTTTAAATTTCTGTACTAGACACAGGTTACCCATTTAAACCCAGTGGTAATGTAACTCTTCCTCTGTTATCTGTTCACTGAGGATTGCATTGCATAAATAGGTTAAGTCAAATAAGTGTGAAGCCTGTGCACGTCTGCTCAGGCTGTCTGAAAGACACAGTCCACAGGCCTTCTTTTTCATGGGGGCACTGGAGAAAAAATCAGATGCCTTTTTAATCAGTCAGATATATCCTGAAATGCAGAAGGCCAGGAAGGGTGAATTATGCTCAGCAGAAACAGGGGGGACAGAAGGGGTGACTTCATTCCGAATCAGAATCTATTTTGGCAAACAAGTAAAAGACCAAGTGCAGCTGAAGGCCAGATCCCATCTCCAGGGAGCTGTCAGTCACCCTGGGAGTTAGTCTGGCCTAAGCCTGCTAGCTGAAAACAGAGGAAAAGAAACAATGTATGGCTGAAGCCAGAACTGAACGAGCAGCAACAACAAGGTAATTGTTCCATATTTCTGTATCTACCTTTAAGTATAACAATCGATTTCTTATGCTCTTCACTTCAGTTGGTTAAATTGTTTCTGCTTTTACCTCAAGCCTGTCTACTAGTTACAGTAATTTCATGGGCAGTAGCACGGGCACCCATTCCCCAGCAAGCATCGATTCTACAATGGGAGACACGTCAGTGTGAGCTCCCTTTGCCAACAGGAGCTACAAACACACTGCCAACATGGGATGCTCGCGAGGAAGAGTGAGGCAGAGAAGTGTCCTACCAGGAAACATTAGCCAGGACTGTTTTATCATGCATACAGGCACACAGGCTGTGTCTCGTGATGCCCTAAAAAATGTGAATGTGAGCTTCTGTCCCATGCAACATTTGAAAATAGAAAGGGCAGTGGTTAAACTGAAATGAGAAAGAAACACTGGGAGATAGTGCCTTTCTGACATATATATGAGTGTGTTTTCTAAAGTAGGAGGCTGAAATGTGCAGGTTCAAACTAGCAATGGACTAGCTGGATAAAGCTGCATAGAAGAATTTAAGGGGGGTTTAAATCTCCTTCAGCTGAATCTGAGACTGAAGTAGTAGATTGGTATCAGGTAGCTTACTGAACCAAAAAGGACACTTGTAGAAGTCAACACAGAAAAAATGTGTCATGAAGGGGAACAAGCTGACTTAAGGTCATTTGACTTACTTCAGCCTGACATGGTCGAGAAACTAAGCCATGACTGGCACTGTGCTCTCACTGAATTCAGAAGTCCTTCTGAAAAATAGTTTATTTTAGTTTGTATCCTTCTGCACACCTACATGGTTACACTGCTTCACCTCCAGAGAGTGAAGGTGCCTCATCTCAGGTCAGTAGGTTGCCCACTGCAGAAAATTTCAGGAAAGGTTTGCCTGACCACATGCAGGTAATCATGAAGCAGAGAAGTAAGAACTTGCATTGAGCAATTCACCTAGGCTATTTTAAAGCCCCTGCTTTGGGAAGAGAGTACATGTACCCTGTGTGCACCTATTTCCCTTCACTAGCTATAAAGGGAATTTAAAGCAGCACCACAGATCTCCAGTAGTCATGTCAGATGCATTCTCACCCTATAAATGTATTTGCACCCCTTTGCACAGACCTACTTTGGAAATATGTCTTGGAAATAATCAGATCAAGTGTTCTGGATCTGACACTTTTTGGTGTTTGATGCCTAAGAGCAGACATGAAATTTGACAGCATGGATTTGATCTCACATGTTGAGACATGTGCAATGATAAGATTGCTTTGGGATTAAATTCTTGTTTTCACCAAGAACCAATGAATGCAGAATTTAGATTAAGCCATGAATCAAATCATCAGTTTTCCCTTGGGTTATAAATAAAATGCTAACTGAGTTTGTCTTTTTCTTGTAGGAAAGCTCAGTCTATTGACACATCTTTCTCTGCAATTTTTTTAGTGCTTCAAAGTGATTAACACTCCCCTCTTTCAACAGGTGGCAGCTCAGAAGAGACACTGATTTGTGAGCTGGTTTGCTACTAGTCCCCTCATAGACCACATATCTGGTGAAAAACTTCAGTTTCACACTCAGTAACTAAGATCTCCAGTGCATCCTTACTGACCATTTTGGAAAGCTCCATTTATTTGATTTCTCTGAAACAGCCTCAGCAAACCAATTTTCTTTAGAGCAGGAAACATCAGCATAATTCAGGAATATGGAGAACATGCTAAAATAAGACTAAAGTAGGGCTTCTCAACAAATCATTCACTCTAACTCCAGGGTCATGAGACTAAAGAGTGTTTTGATAGCACAAACTGAATTCCAGTAGTCAAGCTGACATTTTCAACAATAAATGCATTCCTAATAGATGCAGCTGATGTTGCCATACCTCTGGCAGAAGGCAATCAATCCATCTGGTAGTTGGCCTCCTGCCTGATCATAAATTATAAAGCACAGAATCCATTTAGAGAGGTTCTGAGTCAACAGGGCTTGGCCTGGGGATTTCTCCCATAAACTACAAATAATTGGGATGACTTACTATTAGGTTTAATGTTTTCCATACTGCAGAAGGAACCTTTTACAATCTCTTTCCACCTAAAAACCACGAAGGTTTAGTAGAATCAGTTTGCTACTTTTTGTAAAAAAAGCACCATTTAGCAGAAAAATACAGAAGAATCTGAACTCTATTAGCTATTCCACTTAATATATTAGCTACTTAGAGGATAATTTGCAAAAAAAAGAGACATAATTTAGAGGTTTGAAGTGTAGGATTTGAATGAATATGTCAGTGGAAATAAAGTCTTTGACTGATGAGGATAAATTAATATGAATGTTCTGCTTTTAAAGAAAAACAACTAAAATTTAAGAATAAATCATAAGTAAGAATTTATGTTCTTGGAGAAGCTTCTAATTTTGCAAAGAAGAAATATTTCAAGACATGAGGAAAGGAATAAGCTGTGAGTTCAGGCAATAATTTAAAATGTACATAATAACATGCATATTGCACCTTCAGGACATTCTTGTAGCTTCCAGAATATTTTTTTTTTCTTAGCTTTCACAGAAAAATGAAAATTTAATATTCTAGAAATATAGAAAAGGAGTTCTATGGTGAAGAAATTCAAAATCTTATGGAAAATACAATCATTATTTTTGGAAGAAAAATTTGAAGGGACTGTTAAGTCCTCAACCACAAAAAAAGACCAAACATCATGCTCATACTATTCATGTTAGAAGAAGCAGCAATCACTGAACCATTTCCTCAGGGATATTTCTGCTTTGTTTTGGTTTTTCCTCAATATTTTCAAAAGCCAAAGAAATGGAAGAAAAACAGCAAATGGTCTTTCTGTAGCAGAAAAGCCAGGATTTATCTCCAAGTCTTTGAATCATCTGAAAAGAAAAGCACTGTACAAGTAATCAAAAGTGAGTAATGGTTCATGGTGCTTAAATAATGAGATACTTTAAAACAACTCTGCTATCAGAAAGCACTTATAAAATCCAGTTCCTTTAAGGAATCTCAGAGAATCCTAAACCTTAAACACTTAGAATAGTTTTTCAACTGCAGAAAATTAAGCCCCTTCTATTATCCAGCCAAGTCTGAGGAGGATTTCAAGGACAATATGTGTTGATCCTGATACCTCTGACTGTAATGGTTTATTGCATTTTTCATGCTTGCCAAATTAATGACTGAACGATTAATCACATCTTATATGTAATCCCATTAGCTCTTGGTTTCAACCAACTACTGAGAATGTCCCTCCAGAGATGAAGAGCAGACATCCACCCCCAAGACACATGAGAGGTTCAACACGACAGGGTGATATTCACCTACACATGAAAAATACAATCAACTTATTGAATTGCCATCTGCCTTTTGTAGTATCAAGTCCAGGCATTAACTGAGATTAGAATATTACCACCCCACACAAGTGTATGACTGAACTCTACATGGTCCAACTCTCATTAGAGCTGTTCCAAAATTGAAAATTTCCAAATCCTTTACCATATAGATATAGATATAGATATATCAATATACATTTAACCATGTCCTTTTATGAATCACAGAATTTAATTTGCCAAGAAATAACTCAGACCTTACTATAACAAAATACTGTAAGGATTGTGTAATCACATTCTTTTTCTACATGCTAGCAAAACAATATACTAGACCTAAAGAAGTCTTCACCTATTTCCTAGCAAGATAAAATGAAGTTCACAGTACTCCCAAAATCAGACTTTTATGTTTGGATGATTTTTCCTGGAGTTTAGCCAGTACATCTTAAAAAAAAACAATTAAAAAAAAAATCACACATTTGTTATGTGAGTCACGATCTAACCAGCAAAAGACAACATGAGAAAAAAGAAAATCCTTCATGAAGTTATTTAATGTAACTCTCTCCTCCAGATTTTTAATTCCAGTTTTAAAAGTTTAAATGCTTTTTAAAGTGATTTATCAGGTAGATATTTCTAAGTATTCTCTGACCAATATAAGTAGCTTCCTAATGAGTGTTTCAACAAAGCTCTTCTCAACTTTCCATCCAAAAAATAAATTACAAAACCTTACCTGACTTTTGATTATTTTTAAATTAGACCTACTGCCATCTTTAGCTTTTAATACTGTACAGGAAAATAGTAATTATTCTGAAATTATTTTATTATATAATAGCCTCCCACATATTCTATTTAAATACCTATTAATGAATTCTTTTAATGTGCCAAACATTGAATTCATATTTTTGGGTTCTCTCATTTAAATAGCATGGATACAAGTTTTTCATTGACAGTAATACCATGTCTTCAAGGTACTGGTACAATACAATTAATTCATGTATCTCAAAAAAGAAGTGGGGAAAATATAATCTTTCACATTACTTACACCATTGTTACTGACCCATTATTTACATAAACCTTTCCTGAAGGATCATTTCATTACTGTTCCTGATGATTTGTGAGCTTATTAGATTTCATACTTCCCTCCAAAGTTCACAATATTCGACATTTAGACAGGAGGACGAGATACATTTCCCTGGAACTGTCAGACAAATCTCATTGTTGGAATATGTCCTGAATAGTGATTCACCCGCAAATGAAAGCTTACAATTCAATATAACACTACCTAATAAGAGACATGGATTAATTCTTCTAAGATCACATAATAAAAAAGGCAATCAGAAATTCACTTTATGTCATTACAATAAGGATTCATCATGCTTTTCAATTCAAAACCACCACATGCCTCATAAATTTGCTGGGGTTAAAATCTGATGCCAGAATTCCAGTGCATTTTTATCCCTTCACTGGAAGAATTTGGTTTCAGGAAGTCTCTTCTCTCTCCCTCTCCACCCTGCTCTCCCCCCTGCTTGATTCAATTATTCAGCTAGATGAATTTAACTATGTCACATAAGGGGATGGGTGGGAAAAAACCAACACAGCTATCCCAAACCACACAGCTATGTCAATAAACATCAGTAAACATCCTAACAGAGATACAGCTCACATCCATTTTCTTGCTACTCCAGCATATTTCCTTTGAGGAACTTGTAGAAATTAACTGGGCCAAAAAATGTTTTTGGGTAGTGTAAAGTACATTTCTCCTTGAAATATATATGACTAATGCCAACTCAATGAATATTTTCCTCCATAAATGAGGTCTTTATTTTTTTTATTTCCCAAAAAGAAACCAGAATTACAGCCATCCTGTATCAATATCTTTCTTTCAACATGTTATGGGTATTTGTCTCACCACTAAACAGACTGGGGCAAAATCAATGGAGAACTCTAGTCCAGCCCCTCTCTGCCTTTTCCTAGTCAACTAAGGATAGACTGAAAGGTTCCAAAGAAAAATCCCATCCCCATGAATACTCAGAGAAAACTAAGAATCAATCCTTTTCATCCAAGTGTTTTCTCACTGCAATGTTTTAACTTTTAAATCCCATCCTCCTTTGCTTTTCTAGTTTTCATAATTTCACCGATTAAGTCAAGATGTTCCAATATTGTCTCTGGATCAGTTATAATACGCTTAGCCTTTTAGATTCTGGACAAAAATATGCCATTCATATTGCTTATCATCTAAATAACCCCCTGAAAACAGCTTATTTAAATCTTCATGCCCTGATCAAGCATGACAGACACTTTTTCTTCTACAAATGACATGACAAAAATTCCTTGTAAATTGCTGTCTCTTTCTGAGCTCAGTGTTTTAAGCTGAATTAATTGCTGGGGTTTTATTCCACCTGGCATTCTTCTCTTTCCTCATGCTCTTTATTGCAACCATGTTTACAAGCCACCAAGGACAAGCATTAATAAAGTAGAGATTGTTTTTAACAGTACTAATATAAACCAAGATCAGAGCACATTTAATTGCATTCCCAGGAAGAGAGGTCCTGGGAGATCTGTAAAGACATGGCACGCCAGCATTACACTTTCAAAACTACATCACCAAAAGTAAACAGCAATTTTTTTTCTATTGACTATAATATATCAGATGCACCATAAACCATAAAACTAAGAAAGAAATCATGAAAAAAAAAATCAAGACTCATCTGCTACAAATAGTCATGATGATAGGATGGATATGCAGAAAGTTGAGATCTATTTTAGATCAGTAATTACAAACTAGTATTTAAAAATACTCAAAGGAAAGGATCAGCTTTTTCAGAAAATTTGAAACGTAAAAGTATTTTTTCTAGAGTGGTGTGAGAAGAATACAGTCTGTTTTCTTACAGTCTGCCTCTAAACTCAAAAAATCTTCCAAATAATCTACTCTAATCCATTCTAAATGGTTAGCTAGTAAGTCAGATATATTTGATAAGAAGATAATAATTCTGAGTATCCACTAAAATTTGAAAATTGAAAATATCATTACGGGTAATGGCAAAAGATGAAGCCACCCAAGCGCCAATGAAGAACACACCACCAGCTAGAAATGTAAGTAAAACAGAATTTTGACTCTTGCACCGGCAAATCACAAGTTCAAATATAAACTGGACTGAAAGACAATGAGAGACAATTTGTCTCCGTTTCAGTCCTGGTGGAAAGTGGGCATTTATTAAAGTCTTCATAATGTGCATCTATGTGACTATCTTGCTTGAAGCCTCAGGAAGGAGACCTATGACTGAAAAGATCTAAGAAAAGATTAATTTTATCTTTTAAAATATTTCCTGTGGAGACAGAGCACAATGGCAGGGCAATGCACTGAGCTATACAAGTTTTGTGGGCAATACTAAAAATAATTTAAGAACAACTGCAGCAGAGCTGACTTTCCATTGTATATATTTTGATGCTAATCTTATGTAATACATTTGGTGCTGATCAGCATTACAAAGATCAGTGCTCTAAAAATACCTGAACATGACAGATAGATAGATATTCTTCAGCCTGTATCTCCATCCATTATATTCACTAAAAATAGAATATTAAATTACAGAAGGGCTTAGTTGGACTGGCATGCTAAAAGGTGTCATCTGAACTGGCATAAAGAAATACTTGGCTAGTTGAAGAAAGGGTTGAACACTGAAGAGTTAATATCCAAGAGTTTTCTTGCACCCATCCAGCAGTATTGGAGTTGCCAAATAGCCACAATATCACAGACAACTGTACTCTTTTCAAGGTCTAAAACTCTGGTAGAAACACCAAATGCTATATGAAAATAAGTTAAGTACAGCTGACAAGCACTGCAGATAGAAAAACATGTTTTGGAAAGCATATATTTTGAAGATCTGGCAATCTAAGAAAATCTTAAGACCAAAAGCAGTACTATTACAAAAGAAATCACATCTCCTAACTTCTGCCTAAGAGATTTATTTACAGCAGAAGGAAGTATGAACTCCAGATGCAAGAAAAAAAAATACTCCAATCTGTCAGCATTTTAAGCTTCCTCTTGAACAGATTTTGCAACTCGCTCTCATTCAGTCTCAGTCATATACTGGCTGTACCCATAGCTGTAACATGAAGGGTGCCAGGAAAGGTCCCTGGATCTGGCACACAATCATCTGTACTCCTAAGCTGGTAGGACACTCATTAGCGAGTTTTTGGCCTGGGCCAACAGCTACTTTCCCCAATCTCCACGTGCAGCTCAGGAGAGGCAATCCTGCAGAGACTATTGCCAGAAGGGCTCTGGCAGCCAGACACTACTTTGGGGAAGGGGGACCCTCCCCAGCTGGGAAGCACTGCCTGGCACCACTGGCCACAGTGCCCAGAGGTGTTTCCAGGCACCTTCTGGTCCCTTGCGCAGACATCAATGTCAGCCTCCCATCTCAGAGAGATTTGCACAGCTGGGATGGCAAATTAAGTCCTGAGTGTCAGTCACAAACCCTTACTGACCTTGTGCTCTGAAGCGAGTGAGGCAAACATTAACATAAACACCAGGGTGACAGTGTTGAGCAATTCAAGACACAGCCCTTCTGCAGCAAAAACAAAACATGTCTTGCTGATCCTTGAAGTGAGGCCAACACTAATCAGAACAAGCTTCAATGATAAAAATTTGCCTTCACACAGATGAGACCAAGCTCATTTATTTACTTACTTACATTTATTGTTCTGAGTAGTTACTTGTTTTCCACACCCATACTCTCTTTGAAAAGCAAACCCAGACCACTGGGGGACAAGCAATCAGTGATTGGTATATGCATGTATACTGTGTAGTGTTTGCCTCTGAAGAAGGGGTTGACACAACAATGAACTGTTACACTTTTCTGCTTATGCTCTTTTTTGGTATTTACTTTCTTAAATTATAATGCACTAAAAAAACCCTGTCATCAAGCCCATGCTTCTCATCATTATGACAGATAATAATACCTTTCAATAACATTGTCCTAGTTACACAATCTATTACCAGTTAATTGAAAAGTAGATCTCAGTAAACCCTCAGAAGTTTAAAAATAATGTATATTAATTTTAATCACAGAATTTTTATGTTAGAGTCACTTTACATTTAAACATTAAGCCAGCTAAATAGTCAGAATTGTTTCACAACATCTGAAATCCAGTTTCACCATTGCATTCAAAAACAGGATAGGGCTAAATCAAAGCTTCCCTGTTACTTCCCAAGAAACTTTTTGTGCCAATGTATTACTGCTCATATTACTGCTCCAGTGCTCTGCAACTGACGCACATTCTAGAACCATGCATAACATTACATAACTCAAATATTTACTTAAGTAAATGTAAATAAATCTCAATATACTACTGAGATCCAGAACAGTGAGAAAGAGGCTGCCTACTCTGTATCACAGATATCAGCTGATGCTGACTTTTCCCTCACAACAATCCAGAACCTTAAAATGTCATTCACCCGGGAAAATCCACACAAATGTTCTTATGTCTGAAGTGTACAGTCATCCATCAATTTTGGGATGAGAATAACAAATTCTCTCTCATTTTGTCTCTTAGCATGTCCAGTAGTAGAGGTCACCAACAGGTGATTTAATGTCCTGCCCTTTGAGGATATGTGACAACTATTTGAACCTTGGTGCAGTGACTCTAATTTTTGAGACACTTATGTACTCTCTTTAATCTCAAAATTTGCTCCTATTACTGGGTCTTTAGCATTTTAACTTTGAAATACATTAAATACACCAAGCATTGTCTTATGTTTTTTTAAGAAGGACAGGGAAGAATTCTTCAGAATATTAGGAAGGACTGTGCTCTCTGCACAATGCCTAAAAATTTCCAAGTGGCAAATGTCATAATCACAAATGTCACAGCCATTACTGAGGCTAATATCTTGATGAGAAGCCAAGCCTCTAGCATGAGCTGTGAAGGACAGGTTAGTAGCTGAGGGCAGAGATTAGCAGCTTTCCCAGAGCACTGCCCTCAGCCTGTATTTTGGACCTCCACCTCATTCAGCTTTTGTGAGATATGGCATCAGTTCAACCACAGTGAGTTAAGAGAATTAAAAAAATATTCAAATTCTCTACTTCCTTCCTCCCTCATTACACCCACTCTCCATCTCCAACTTTTGAGGGCTTCCTCTCTATGATTGCTTACAAGTCTGACAGTGGGAAAGATCTCCATTATATCATCTGCCTGCAGCCTCTTGTCTGCTGGAAAGATCCCTTTTTTTAGATAAACTTATTACTCCATAAAATACAATATTTCATATTTAGGAAACACTCCAATTATAGGCAATCACAGCTCCCACTGATTTTAGCCTTTTCTACCCTAAATTTAGGAAAAATCTGCCTAGCTTAGTATGGCCATGCAGGTTCTTGCTTTGTCTGTACTTCAAGCAGACATGAACTTTCTCTGCTTGTGCTCCAGGCTGAGTGAATGTTGTGTTCAGCAATGTGCCACAGCTGACCTGGTCAGCATGGACTGGAGTGGAGCTAAAATGTGCTCTGCCATCTGGCAGCACAGTAGAGTGAGTTTGTGTCTGCCTAAATCATGTAAGCACACCATTACATATCCTCATATAGAAATGTTTTTTAAGATAGTTTAATCCACCAGAATTTGCCAGCATAATCGCCCCCACCTGCTCTGAAAAGCAAGTGGGCAACCTCATTTTTACAATCCTGCCTCTGCAAATGACTCTTTGCTTGTTTATTGGCCAAAGGATGACGTTCTCTCTGATGATGTCTCTAGTGATGCCCTATGGTGGGAGGAGTCAGCAAGACACAGCCTCCATCAGACAAGGCAGGAAGGATTGCTCTGGGACTCCCATCAAAATTAATAAAGACAGTCTGACAGGATGACTATAACTCTAGGGAGGAAACTGGTAGAGGTCTCCAGGTTCACCAAGTAGGAGAATCACACCTTCTCTAAACAACTGCATTTTCATGTTCACAGCACAACACATTTCATCTATGTGCACTTGGTGGGTGTGTTAGTGTATTTCAATCCACCCACATGACAAGATGAACAGAAACAGCACAAAAGTAAGAGAACAGGCAGTACTTACATTCAGGTAACTGAAATCATCACTCTAAAACCAGAAAGAATGCAACAAAAGCCCCAACAACAAATATTGTTCCAAACAGTCCTGTGCTGGGAAGGGAATAGACTAGAGGATGAAAGAGTGCTCCTTCATCTTTAGTGCCTATAGGGACAACAGGTTTTGCAATTTATTTTTCTGCTTGTTGGCAAAATTACATATCTTGTAAATTCCAGAGCTTTTAACCCTCAATGTTTCATGACTTCTCTATCAACAGCAAAGAAAAATACAGTGATTACAAAGCTGCAACGAAGAGATTTTCACTTATAAGAGAAACTACAACATTTCAAGTATGTTCAAAACTCAGCTCAGTAAATCACAAAATTACAGGTAATCAACTGGGGAAACACAGTTTTGTTTCACTTTCAATCACCAGGATACCATCTTTTTCATTTTTCCATAAATAAATAAGAAATCTGATTTAAAGTAGCATATTAACAAAATCAAACATGAATTCAAAAGACTGCAATCAATGAGGCATCTTTTCCAAGAGTTAACAGACAAAGTCTGTTCCATTATTATGAAAGATTACTGCAGAGTATTATTCTAGAGCAGTGGTCTTCGAAGTGGGGCACATGCACCACAAGGATTAGGCAAGACAATCCAGTGGGGTGTATGACAAAAATATCAGAACTTCAACACTACATGTATAAAAGTTATAAATAAACAAGTATACATATAAGGAGGATGCAAGCTCAGAAAGGTTATACTGACAGGGATGCATAACCAAAAATCTTAGAGACCACTGCACTAGAGGATCCCACCACACAATTACTGCTGCCACATCAAAGGCATTTAATAGAGATGTTGGTGAATTATAAGCTCTTTTTTACATTTCTCAACTATCAGTTAAACAAATGGGTAAGGAATTTCCTTCTGCTAGGAAGCAGATTTATGAGCTCCTATCTTTTGCTAAGTATGGATTCTCATAAACACCCCAAATTACTCAACTTTTTGGTTTTCAGGAAATGCAACTTATTGTTCTCAGAAATCTCTTCCCTTCACTGAACTTATTGTAAGCATTTGATGGAAGAGCTAATTTTCCTGATGTGGCCAGTTAAACAAGAGGACAATATGTTGTATGGCTCAATCAAGACAGGTGATTTAAGGTATTTGCAAATGGTAATGGATGACTCCCCTGGAACTGAAGAGAGGAGAAAAGTTAGTGTTCTTTTTCTTCCAGGCTACCTCACTTATAAGAAAAAGAGGCCAGTGAACAAAACCTGATTCAGTAAGCAGACCTTTTGTTAAAATCTATGCACGGGATTGCAAGGTGTAAATGCAGGAGAAGAAAATTTTGTTCTTATTCAAAACATGATGATCAGATTTGTTAATATCTTTTCCAATCTGGAATGAGAAGGATGTGGAAATGGTGACTAAACAGAAATCTGGTGGTGTCTGTAATCATTATGAAGATGTCTGGCCTATCTATTTTAAGGAAAACGGGAATAAGAAGAAGTAAGATTATAATGGCACAGAGAAAATATACCAAGCACCCTTTCTCAGTACCATGAAACACAGGATGGGTGGTGAAAGCTAATACTCTTAAATTAACAGAAATATTTTTTAAATCTAGTGCAATGTATAATTATCCCTTCAAACTCTGTATAGTAAGAACATCTGCAATGACACTGAGTGAAATTAGGACAATAATTCTGAATGCTGCATGGCATACAGCAACCACATCAAGCATCAGCAAGGGGTTGACTAAAGATTCACCCAGAATGTATCTACATACTGCTTCCAGAGATTATTTATCTTCTCTGAACCAGTTAATACAAGGTCTCGGGCACAGCAAGTTCTTGATGTGGAGAAAGCTGAAAAGGGTACAAAGTCACAAGTAACACAGACAAATGTTTTGGATTTACAGGAAGAGGCCATTTTTTCTTAGTCGTCTTTGCTTTAGGACTGTATGCAAAGACTGATAAATGCTGGGTTTCCTCCAAGGTAAAATCTTTGAATCTCGAGTAACATTTTTTTTGTTATTTGTCTACTTAAAGATACCTGGAGAAACAGTGATGAAATCTCAGTGAATTGCAATTCCTTGTTTTGGGAAGCTGAGTAAATAAAAACCTGGACATCAGATTGTCTCAACATTTTTAGAACTGCACATTCCAGTTTTTCACCTTTCAAATCTACCTGCAATATTACAACATTAAAAAAAAATTTAATTACTTTTTAAATCCTCCTGCCTCCATCTTCCTTCACTGAGAATTCTGAGATGCTTTTGTTTACTTTTAATTTGGAAGAGAACTCAATTTCAAATTCCTCCAGGAAATTAAATTTCCATCTCTAGCACTGCTCTACTATAGCTATCAGACACGAAGCATCTGAGCGGATATGTTACATGGTCCCCTTCTCAGCTTTAGAAAGCTATTGTTGGAGGCTGGATTGCAAGATTGAATTAAGATTGCATTCTTGGCTAAACCACTAAAACATAATGAAACAGTGCTGTCTGACATAGCTCCTGTTCTACACATGGTGCACATTTCAGGCTCAATCTGTCTGCCCAAAAATAGGCACCGAAAAAAGGCTAAATTGTTCCAGATTATATCCAGAGGGCTGGCAAGCATGGCACAGGACAAGTGGGAGAGCCGTGCCCTGCTGGAGAGGCAGCTGGAGGCTAGGAATGGTATTTCAGCACTTCAAAGATGTCCTGACAACTGTGTTGAGCACTTCTGGTTTCAAAATTTGTAACGTGTATCAGCAAGGAAAGCAAGAAGTTTTAAAAAAGGTAGCTGTGCACTACTCTTGATATTATTTTACAACATGTAGGTATGTGCTTGAAGGACACTGATGTTCATCCTGCCAGCTTGACTAACCCCATCATTTAGCTTTTCAGTGTTTCAGGACTGCATTTTCAGTTGTCAAATCCAAGAAGCTCAAGGGCTCACACTCCCTCTTTCCTTCTACATTCTTTTACTTTAAGATTAGCTAACACAAAGCCACAAATCATATACTTATCAGCTTATTTCTAAGTATCTTGGTTTTTTCAGGGTTTCTTAAGAATATGCCAGCTGTCTGATTACAAAATGATGTCCACTTCCATCCACTGACCGGATTCAAACTCTAACAGAGAAGATGAACACAACCCTGGTACTTTCACAGTTACAGCTGGTAGGTCTTTTTTTCTTCCAGTTGAATGCCACTATTTGACACTATACTCCATGACATATAGAAACAATGTAATTTTTTTTACCTATGATGATTCTCACAACCTACTAAAAATCCTCATTTCTGTCATAAGCAAATTTCATTCTGAAAATACGAAGCCATGACTTGGTATCTTAAGCATTATGCTTTAAATAGCTAACAAAATAATGCTAACATTTGTTTTTATTCAAAATTTAAAATATTTTTTATGGCCTTCATGACTGCCTCACCTACGTACCTCTTCCATACACCAAGTTTGCAAACTTCCAAGACAATTAATCCAACAGAACAGGTAAACAAAGTATCTGTTACTGAATTTCAATTTTTTCAAAGCTATTCAGAGACAGCAGATGTGTAAAAGGTAAACAGAAACCATACTATCTAAATTGCTGCAATGTTTTGTAGCCAATTGGTATGAAAAATATTAGCAATCATCTTTCTTTAAATAAAACATATAGTAAATGAATGTTACTCAAGTCTGAGTCTGCTGTCAGAATTAATGTTGTTTATTAAGTGAAAATCTTGTTTACAAATACAAGTAATTAGTCATTTCTGGTGGGTCTGCATATTGCAAAAATTAATTTTCATCTCTTCATAAGAAAACCACTACAATTTCAACAACTGTCCTTAGGAGAAAATTGTTCATCTGATTTTTTTTTTTTTGTATGATGACAACATTCACTGTACTCTCCATAGGCCCTTTGGAGGCTCTTACCCAAAAGATAAGGCTTTGGGGATCCTTCTTCGATTCCATTTAACACTAGATACCACTGCATGGTAAATGATTGGAAATATATGACAAATGCGAACAAATCAAAGGTCAGTTAAATATATGTCAAATAGTAAATGTATGGAAAAACCCAACATTTCTTGCAAGTAATGAAAAACTGTATTTTAATAGTCCAGATTTTAATACCATAAAGATGCTGTATCATGTAACTGATATAATATCAAAGGTTGGTTAATAAAAAACAATTTAACTGTCTTGATTTTACTGAATGACAGCTACAATCTTTATTTTTTTAAAAACTAATATGGCAAATTCAATTTGGAGCCATACAGATAAATTTTACTGCTATCAATAGACTAAGTTTGTCTGAAGGTAAAATTTAATTGAAAATGTTCATAAATACAATAGAAAGCTAATTGGAAGGTTTTGTCTATCTAGATTGTTTTACTGTTATGTTCTAAATCTACAAAAGCCAGAATACTGTACATAACAAAACTTTAGGTTTTAGAAAGTTAAAATTACTTACAAGCTGCTCAGACTTTACACCATAAAGCTGAATGGTCTTTGCCACATTTTTGGCCACAGCTAAACTCAGGTCTGGATCAACAGCAGCCACGTTTAGCTCACTGGAAGCAAAGATTACAAATCTCAATTAACAACTAAACAGTGCTGTATTGAATCGATAACGAACTAACTATGAATACACAGTTACGTGGCACGTCAATTTAGAGAGAGTAACACATACAACCGAGTCTTTCCACGCACAGTAATTCAGTTTACAATTTAACAAGTCATTTGGGAATTTTATGTGCAGTGTTCCTATTCTAGTAAAAATGAGCAAAGTTTAGGAATGACACTTCAGTATGAAATCACTATTAGTAAGCCATTCAAAAATATTGACAGCAATTAACTACATTCAAGCTTTGGCAGCAGCCTTCAAACATTACAGGTGAATACACAGTCATTCAACTCTGGAATTACATGAGCTGTGCAGAAATACCCAGGGGATGCCTTAGCTTGACATAACTAATAAGCTGTGTTTTAGGCAATCCTTTATAGCAAGAGAGGCCCCAAAGGAATGATAGGGAACAAACGAAGAAGGAAAAGACTTCGAAATCACTTCCAGTATTTTTTGTTCATGAACATCCTCAGATCTCCATTGGCTGGGGCTGCATTCAGAACTACTCTGCTGAAGACAGGCAAGCACAAGAACCACCATGTTGCTAGTGGTGAGTTTAACCACTCTCAAGAGCTGGTGAAACATTAGGCACCCCAACCTAGAATAACCTTCTCTGAGAACTCTCTAGGGCCCCAAACATAATTAGCTAAAGGTCACTCTGGAAAACTGAGCTGAAATTTCATGATTTTCATGTTGTTTTCCTTTCTCTTTTGCAAGGAGCAAAATAATATCAATCACCACACCAACACCACACCAGACATGTTCTGATCATCTGTAACTCCCAGTCACAAGTCCTGTGTCAGTATTTAC